>LQRL01076755.1:0-15655 GCA_001703475.1 Hydroides elegans
ACTTTTTTGAGAAATGGTTCATCGTTGTATAGTATGATGGTATACACACCCGACATCCGGTTCGGCACTCGATAAATGTCTCAAATATCGCGAAATTTCTAGAAAGCCAAGCCGTAACGCCGATTCAACTTTTTTGAGTCGGAACTTATATAGATGGTCCATCGTTGTATAGTATGATGATATACACACCCGACATCCGGTTCGGCGTTCGATGAATGTCTCGAATACAGCGAAATTTCTCGAAAGCCAAACCGTAACACCGCGTCAACGTTTTTGAGTCGGAACTTATATAGATAGTTCATTGTTGTATAGTATGATGGTATACAACCCGACATCCGGTTCGGCGCTCGATGAATGTCTCGAATACCGCGAGTTTTCTCGAAAGCCAAACCGTAACACCGCGTCAACGTTTTTGAGTCGGAACTTATATAGATAGTTCATCGTTGTACAGTATGATGGTATACACACCCGACATCCGGTTCGGCGCTCGATAAATGTCTCGAATATCGCGAAATTTCTCGAAAGCCAAACCGTAACGCCGCGTCATTTTTTTTGAATCGGAACTTATATAGATGGTTCATCGTTGTATAGTATGAGGGTATACACACCCGACATCCGGTTCGGCGCTCGATAACTGTCTCGAATACCGCGAAATTTCTAGAAAGCCAACCCGTAATGGCGCTTCAACTTTATAAGTAGCGGGCCATTCGTGTTCCAACGGACACATTTCTAGTTTGTACTATCTTTGTCAATATAGCTTTATTTTGCTGTGTTATAATTATGCAAAATTTGTAAAACACATATCTAAAGGACAGTTTTGTAAGGAAATGATTAACTAAAACCACATCATCCCTTTCCATTTCATATACAGAGTTAAGACAGAAGTTTCAAATAGGCCTTCCCAAAACATTTTGAATAGATAATATATATTTCAAATGCCAAATGGCATCGATTGACATTAGTAATGTGACTTAATTGCAATTAAGTGCCCCTGGAGTAACAAATATCTGCGTCTTTTACTAATCCTTATCACCAATGGGAACAGGTTTGTCCCTTCGCTTATGTTCAAAACATTTGATATGGTCATGTGCTGTTAAGACTTTACATGAAAACAGTTTAAAACATCCAGAATCATTGAATATATTTATTATAAGATCGCAATGGATGTCCAACATTCAGTTGTAAAAAGTAATATGAATATTCTTTGTTAGTTCATTCTTTTGAAAAAGACATTGTTTTACAATTTATGTTTCACATAAATACATATAATATCATATCAGTTTAAACATTCTAAATATATTATCAAAAGTTATTGAAATACTCATTTGATATAGGGGGCAATAATCTCATGGAGGGGGCAAGAAAATCACGGCCAAAATCCATGATACTATTGCCCCCCGGCAATTGTATCATGGAGGCAATAATATCACACTACACCGATAAAGTGTATTTTGGGCATTTTGTGAACATTAAATTTGTTCGTGGTATAATTGGTCTTATTATGGACAATTGGCCCTTAGTATCTACAGAAAGTTCGGTCAATGTGTATTTTCAATCTTACATATAATTGTTGACGGAGTTCCTCCCTAATTCCTGACCTCGTTCATGGATTCTATTCAATGTAGCAGTTCGTGTCCCTAAGCTCTTCCGGTTAAATATGTTCATCCGCATTAAAAACAATACGGATAAGGATATAGTATCGACAAGTCACCCGTAAGCACATTTCGGCGAAGTGATAAAACATGTTCCGTAAAAGTGAAATAAAAAATAAATTGCCGTCGAAAGTGCCTTGTCTTTTTTGTCGGCCCCGACTGATGTTTCACATCATCCGCAGGCTTCTTCTTCTTTTCTCCGAGGCCTTAGCTTTGATGTCAAATTAGGCTTTTTAATGGAACGGGATCTAATAATTCTATATGGAAGTGGCAGTCAAAAAATAAAGTCTGTTGCACAAGAATAGACCCTTAAGGGACGATCTTTAATGGGGCTTTAGCTTGGCGTTAATGGTACTTTGGCAGTGTCTTTTCACTGCCGACCCGGTTCATATTAGGGTCTGAAAATGTCAAAAAACCTCGCCCTATTGTTCGATGAATGCATTTAGCATCCTATGCCCCTTGGTTTCTAATCTGCCCCTGGTTTTATTGCATTTCCAGGGTTATGGGTTTTTCGTCTCGGTTTTAATTAGAAAAGACTCAAATATGTGAGTTTACCACAAAATCATTATGAATATTATGTAATCCCTATTTTGTATTACGATAAGAATAGTTTTACTCACTGCTTAATATCTTATCATTCCCCAAATTATGTTAATATCAAACTGTCCGTTTGCAGGTGTTTAGTTAGATGTTAGCCAAAAGCTATTATATTTTATTTTGCAATGACATTTGACTATATTTGTCTCATATTTGCTAACTGCTAATTATCCTAAATGACTTTTCGTGATTGGCCAGCGACCTTTGAAAACGAGGCCTTACAAACCCACGTTGCAATTAGATGAAATAAAATCTGTATTATGTTTAGGGTGCAAAAAACAGCAAGCGATGAAAGGATTTCCTTGTTAAACTGCATTATTTTGAATAACAAAATGTATAATTGTGTTGATAATATGGTTATGAAGTTTTTTTGTAGATTTTGTGTGAAACATGATTTAGATCCTATCAAGATCCACAGTAAATTGTGTGTGGACAATTAGTTTATATAGAGGAGCCTTTTCCGAAACTTATGGTAGCTTTCAGGATCTCAAGAAAAGCATAATAAGATGGCTGAGAGACGCCTTAAATTCTAGGGCAGACGTTGTCTGTAAATGTTATACAAATGTGGGGGTGTATTTTTTTTTAGAAAAGAAGCAAAACATATATTTTGATGGTAGAGTTTTCATATGTGAATGCTATCTATTTTTATTACTCAAAGAGTCAAGTGGTTTAGACAACAAAGCCCTAAACTCTATTTGCATTTTCGTACAAAGATAAGATTCATCATTTGCATCTTTATTATAATACTTTGAGTGCTAGAAAATAAATAGTGTATTCTCTATATACATTGTATAACATTTGATAAATATACAAATTAATTACGATAAATCGACAAGAAAAATATTTAACATTAATCGCAATTTGTAATCTGGTACAATCAATCACATCATATCTTCAATTATTATCAATTTAGAATGCATAACAATAACATTTCTTATTCATTTCAAATTGTTTCATCTTACAATTGAAGGGCTCCGTGCCAAAATGTGTTAAGTCGACTTAACATGTTTCGCTAAAATGTATTGCAACATCTCACCTGATAATAGATCTATGTTAAATAATTGGTTAATACCACTTAATCAATGCGATCATAATAATTTCCTCTTTTGACCACATGCTAATCCTAATATAAATGACCAATTTAAAAACATTCAATGTCTCTTTTCTCAAAACGCCAATTTCTGACTTAACACATTGTTGCACGGAGCCCTTCAATTTAAGAATTTTTTCGTTATACAATTGTACTTTATGATAATCAAGCTATTGATTTAAACTGTAAATCCAGTTCCTAACTAAGCATAAAAAACGAGAAATTTAATATGAGACTTGCTATCGGTATCGACATTTTAGCAAAGATGTCACAAGAAAACTATTTTATGAAAGAACTAAAATAAGAAAACTTTCAAATAAGTGAGCAATGACGTGTTAAATAGGTCATGCGTGAAAATGCGATGCACTCACTTCATGACACTTCCCATTGGGTAAAGTAATATTATATTAACGTTACAAACATAAAAGATTTAGAAACAAAGCGAGATTCAATTAAATCGATCTTCCCCATCCATAAAAATGAACGATTTGAAAGATTTTCGTTAACTCTCGTCAGATGATAAAAGTCATTTTAAAAATTATGTATAGATTTCGAATATTCAACTTTCCACTGACATCAAAATAATAACTTCATAATAATACTAGCAGGGTGTTTATTACCACAGAGAGATGACATTGTTGCAAACTGCACCCCTTGGTAAGCCTGACAAATACACCTAAATACTGTTTTTCTCGCGTGCATTCTTTCGCACTTTCTCACTTTATCCACTTATTTCAACAACAAAAAGAAATCACACATCACACAATTCTTTTGGTTTCACGCGTCAAAGCGAGTTTTTCAACAAAGTATCACAAACATCACCATTATAGCTATTGTCTCCAGCAACGTGACTTTCACCACTCGCAACACTAGGACAGAATCTCAATGGCCGATGCTCATCACAACTAGACGTCGAATGCTGTTGCTGATACGTTATGGGCGACGTCGCTTCATTTTGCGTCGGCGAATTTGGTAGCAACGTCATTTGCGTCGAGTAATCGGACGTCGCCTTATCGGCCGACGTGCTTCGGAACGAACGCGAGAACGACTGTGAAAAGGAATTGTGCTGATGTAGCGCGCGCAAAATAAGCGTCCGCCTTAACGGTCGCCGCTTACCACCCACACCTCCCTTGCCTCTCCGCCGCGCATAGCAGCACAATAACGCCCACAGTTCCTGTTGAAATTGGCGCCTGAAGAGACAATAAACGAAGAAATTCGTCGAACTGTTTGTGGTGATGAATAAGTTACATATATGGTAATAGCGCTCGTAGTTTGTACACGTGACCGGATGTGTGTTGCCGATCGTGTAGTAGAGCACCTGGTTGAGCGAAGCGGGCGTTTGACACACAATGAAAATCAAAATGATCACAATCATAACCAGAGTAATGTTGTTTTCTTCGCGCTGCGTCTTGCCGCTCGTCGCTAGCGCTTTGCGACTCGCAGACGCTCGACGCAGTTCGCGCACTAAATGCGCGTTAAATACGGTGAGCACTAAGAGCGGGATGAGAAAGACGAATATCAAATAGGCGATGTTCTCATATAAGATGTTGTATATGGTATGTGTGACTAATCCAGCGTTCACTTCTTCGGTTATAGTGATATTGTTATCCAAAGTATGATTTACGGTCACATAGTGGTATTCAAAGAACCGCGGTATATTATACACAATTATCGCCAGCGTCATGACTAAAATCTGTATATACACATGACGCTTGGTGCATAATCGCTGTGCATGTAGCGGTTTACACACAGCGATATAGCGATTCGCGGCGACCAGCACCATCATGTAAACGCTGCCCATTTGCACCATATGTGCCACGGGCCAGGCGTAGATCTGCAGGTAGGGGTAGACGGGTCTAAGCTGTTCAACTAATCCAAAATACATGGACATAGCCGGGTAAACCTGAACGAAAGAGGCTGTGGCCAAAAAGAGGTTATCACTGACGGCCAAGGCTTTAAGCAGGAACGTAGCGACGGTATCGCGCGAATATTTGTGCAGAACGAGAAATGATAATGCGTTGCCCACAAGACCAACGAAACATACGGCGCAAAATAATGGTCCATAAACGATGAAAAAGAATAAGCCACATGGAACCAATTCTTCACCTGTACCCCCTTCCGTTAATGCATCGTCAGCACCTCCCAGTAGTGTCTCATTACCTGTATCATCACCAAATACTGATGTATTGTGATGGTTTTGTAATGTATAATAGTAGGACATGTTATCCACCATATTATCCGACGTGAGATTGTCACCACCAAAGGTGAGCACTACGGCGTATAAAGGTGGCGTCTGTTGATGGCCTGCGGTCGCCACGGGCGCCGTCAGATGACCACTTATACTACTTCCGTGGGGTCCATCTGCGTTGGTCCATGGGTCATCGGTTCCTGTGTCAGTAGACATGGTCAGTTCGCACTTCTATCTGTTGATGGATGAGAGAAGACACTATGGAGCATGGTTAATATTTGAATATATTTGAGTAAATCCTCGCTTACTTCTTCGTTTGGGATTTTTCTTACCAACGATTTCTACCTTTATCCGATGTTACGAAAACTAATGCAATATCGATATTTATATTGTTTTTATAAAATGGACAGAAACTGGAGGTATTGTTTTTTATCCGTTGAAGATTTCTATATTGAACACTATATCCGTTAATGCAAAATAATTGGAAAGGTATCACAGGTTTTACCTTTCCTGTTTTTGTTTTGTTGTTCAATTTTATGAACGAAAATGAATTATCCAGTTTCGGTTTCGTATCATTTCATTCTTTACTTTGAGCATGTGATAAGAATCCTAATAATATTTTGATTAAACACGCCTCCGAGAAATAGTTTACTTAAAAACTCATATCATGTCACGTTCTGAAATTAATACCCTAGGATGTTATCCGCTTTATTCTTCCGTCGTTTCCGCAAATAAATACAATTATTAAAGTCAGTGTGGAGTAGGGTCAATGTGACTTCATAATCCTTCCATTTATTATCAATTTTGACTTGTTATTCTTCTTAGAGAAATTGATATTCCCCTTCCTCCCCGCTTTAAGACACAGCGCATTTGTGCACTGCAATGCGCTTTATCATCTACTGAATCCTCACGTTTTTTTTTCTAAATCGCTATAATCCGTTATTTCTCTCCTCTTCAACGCGTGATTTGATGCGATTTATCTTATGTCCACCTTATTCCGTGGCGTACTCGCACTGACATATTTATTCGCAGTAAGGTAAGGCCCCTTTAGCTGTCCTGTCTGTCAATCAACTGAGTAGTTGTAGCATCTGTGACAATATATGACCCTTTTACACACCATAACACCCGATGAACAGGGAGCCGCTTACTATGGTAATTTCGCCGTGACCAATCTGTCTTGGTTTTTCCCCGTGTCTCTCGACTCTGTATATTGCTATAGCTCTCCTCACTCTCCGTTTACAATGATGTTGTCGTCCCTTTCACCATTAAGACATATACGCATGTCAAAGAGACATGAGCGAGCCCTTTAACTAAGGACGGCTTCTGGTTAAAGGGGCAGGGTTTTCTTCTAAATGGAAGAACCGTAAAAATGTTTTTCAAGATGTTTTGAGATTGATTTTAAAAGCATTTTTACTGAAATGTTTTAAAATGACATTTTTATGTCCTTTGATTTTTCTTTCACGCTAAACCACGAGAAAAATCTACCGCTAGTTATATCCGTATTTTGTGTCCATTATGGTTTCCAATTTCCCTTTGTTTTCTCACATCACACACCTTCTCATATATGCGTTGTATATTAATAGAATGGAATTATCCTGCAACAATAAAAACTTTAATGAGGTCGCATACGAAGGTTATCCGTCGTTTTATCCAAGTTTGTTTCAAAGATGTCATGTGATGGCATTTGTTTTCAGCAGGTCTCTTTCATATTGTCCTCCTCCGCGGCCTGAATTAACGTCATTAGAGTATACCTGCAATGAAACACAGCGTTGGAAGCTTGTTAGATATATGTTTATCGTTGTTGGATGTTTGGCTGAGCACGAATGGGGAACAGACGTTCAACGTTTAGAAGGCGGAGAGAGTTGGCCTTTGCATATAAGAACCAACAAATAGACGAAAGAGGACTTAGTCTATGTGTTTAACTCTGAAATATATTATCTAAAGGCCCAAAGACCCCCTACCCCACATGCCCATATACACAACTCTGGGTGGAAGGGGTTGGTGGGGCTTAGACCGCTAACTCAGGTGACCGATCGGTTATAGTTATGCCCTTTATTAAAAAATACATCGACTTCTGTATAAAGTTCCTCTTTTGCACAACATAGAATGGCGGATCTGGAATTCGCGGGAATTTATAATTCGCGGACACGTGTTTTTTGCGAATTACTTGAGACTGTGATCGTGGTTTGACTTAAGTGTGATAGAAAACTGGTTTCTCAATGTTTTCCTATATAAAAGTTGTTTCTAAATATGAATAATTCTCGAGAAACACGTATCCGCGAATTATAGATTCCCGCGAATTCCAGATATACTGGTCTACTCAACATTTCAGGTATATTACTATTCACCCATTATACTGAACTAACTAGGCCAAAGTTCTCCTTTCTCATCTCAGTTTGCTTATGCCGCCAGTGTATGCAGCAGTCGTTTTGTCTGTGCCTAATTATGACTGATATTCAATAAGTTTTCAATACATTTCATCGAGCAATTTGAAAGTAATCTCAAATGAATTTCTGTCTAATATTACCTTGACACTGATCTCAATGAAAGCTGAGAAGGGACAAGATATCTGATATGGCACAACATTCAAGGTCTCTTTTATATATCATTTTCTCCTAATCATTAAATAAAAAAATGCTGATTGCTGGGATCGATCAGATTGGATATAATATATAGTCCAAATTTGATATGAATAAATCCAATGTGGTAAGCCGGAAAAAAAAAAACATAAGAAAAAAAAAAAGAAAAAAAAAAGAAAGGCAAATTGCATTTCAATTTATTTTGGACAAAAAAAATTAGGTTGAAATACATGTAAATTTTACTCACTTTATGGTTCCCAACAAACATTGGTAACATAGTTTAGATTTGTACTAAAAAGAGCGAATTAATTTTAATATAAGACAAGAGAATCGAAGAAAAAGAAAGAGCTTTCATTGAACGAAGATTTGATGGGAAGCAACCACCCCGTTTTAAGAAAGATAAAAACATTTATTTTTCTTCACAGAGAACCATCTGTCTTTCTCTCTTTCAAAAGTGAAAACGTCTGTCAACATGTTTTTGGTTTTTGTGAGGATGTACTATTCCTATGCTTCTATACTTATTAACCTGTATTTATCCCCCCTGTTTGTGAGTCTCACCAGCAACTGATTGGGTGATTCCGAATCCAGGGCATTTGTTCGAACCCCCATAAGAAAACCAGGCAGAATTTGTATTACCGAATTCCTGGGTTAAACATGGATCTAGTTTTCTCTAAATATTTTGTTTCTTATGCTCTTATGTATTATCCGATAACGTATGGTTTATAAAAATATTAAGATTTAAAAGAAACCTAGAACGGAAAGTAAAACAGAAAATCGTAATTCTGTTGCGTGTGACTTATAGTAAGCCGTGAATCACAGAAATACGCGGCTTGTGATATTAGGTAAAAACAGCCATGAATTAATTGAGCAACATAGGAGAAAGAGACTTAAAACAAACAGATGATGTATTGCCACATAATTCATCATATCGTGCCTTTGTATTGTGATTTCATTCACTTTTAAATGAGTAAGACTTTTAATAAATGATTAGATCAATTGCGTCCGTTCATGGAATGTAATGATGAAAGAGCGTTTTGTTATCGTTAATATTTTTCCCGAATACAATACGTTCTCTATTATAATGCGCAAACGGCTTATTTGTGCCCTTTTACTATTGGAATTCGAATCATAATTTGAAAAAGAAAACATTGTACCAATGGTCCGTTTGGCCCTTATGAAGGAAAAGAAAGAACGCCAAGTAAGAACGCGGCCGTTGGTATCAATGGATCGAGATTCCATACAAAAAGGGTCATATTGAATATGATTTCTTATTTTAAAATCATCAATGTGATGATTGGTATTTTCTTAGTTTTTGACGAACCTTCACATGTTTTTCAATATTTTACTTAATAAATACATTTGCATTTGTCATCTCTTTCTTAATGGTCAAATGGCCAATTATTGCTAGTGAGTCAACGCTTTGATTTTTTAAAATGCATCATAAAGAGCAATAATTGCAGTTTTTAAATCAAAATGAGCAATAATATATTGAATTTAAAGAAAGCAATTATTGAAATCCATTAATTGAATAGACATTCATAGGTAAATGAACTGGCGATGGTCCTCGAAACTAAAATTTGAAAAGGAAAAATGAAGTAAGGCTTAAACAGATATTCTCGAGTCTTATATGTGAGTTGCTGATATTTGGGCCTACCTTATAATAGGATGTTTGAGGAAAACTTTCTATATTTCAAGCCTATGTTTTGGAAAGTTGAGCTCCCTGGCCTTTCTAATTATTGCTCTAGAAATCCAAACATTCTTTCCATCTTGATTTTATACTGCTTGCGGCGAACACACAAGTAATTTATAAAAAAAGGTTACTAAACTGTTGATTGTATATAACTAGGCACTCTGTTGCGTTAGTGATGTATTTTTGTTGCAGCAATGAGCATAAAATCCAAGTAAACACATTTCCCCCTTAGTGATTATGGCCTGTTTACGCTACTTTAAATCATCGAATGGGCCTTACACGTTTTTGGATAAGTAAAAAATATTTGTTTGTTTTATAATATTTTCAATTGAAAGGTTCCGTGCATACTTACTCGTGTTTGACAGTTTCGTGTTAAGTCGATTTTCTCTAAACCCACCATTCTACTTAGTTCCTTTATGTATGGTACCTTTTACTTATGTATGATTGTAGCCATCACCCTACATAATTATAACGTAGAAAGTAAGTTTACATCAAACTCATTTATACGGTAATGTTTCAATGCATATTTGAGGGTACACATGTATGTCGATTGTCTTTATTAAGCAAAGCAATAGCCCATTCCATTATTTTTTTTTCTAATTTAATAAGATTTTTTAGGGTATCAAGACTTTCTGCGTTACATTTAATGCTGTCCATCCCCCATTTACATTAGTGCGTTGCCCTCGGCCATGGCGGACGGCCTACAATCAACATAAAATTGGATTTGCGCTACAGACGCCCATTGGCCGCCCGTTTAACGAAAAAGTATGATTGGCACAGTAATTCCGCTAACACGTTTAACACCGTTTATAAAGTAATTAGTAACATTGCAACATCGTCGTATTATTCGATTTAGTGATACTGTCAGACCTTCGCCGAAATTCCATGTGGCGGTTTAGCGTCGCGGCGTAAAAAAAGGAAGAAACAAAGAACAAATAAGGCTGGATTTGATATTGTTTAATCCGTCTGATGGATTCTTGTTTTACTGTATATTTGTAACATTACTGTCTCTGAATGAGTCCTGGTCATTGTTTCAAAGATAATTCTGTATAATATCATTAATAATATTCTATACAACCTATATATCTCCATGAAATATGTAGGAAGGTGTTGGAACAAAAAGTAAAACACTTTGCGTAATATAAATAGGATAAGACACGCTTAGAGTTCTCTTGTCCGCTTTCGAGGTCCAGGCGCATTTTCCGCTTCTTACCCTTTCCTCTTTTAGGGATTGTTCCTATCGGTCATCGTCGTACTATCTCCACATCTTCTTTCTTGCATGACCCAAGACACTCCCGTACCCTGCACGCTACTTCTCGCCCTCTGCCGCTATCCTCAACTTTGTTGTAATTGCACCGTTTTCAATAAGTCGCTGCTAAATTGGATCGTGGCTGTCATAGTGATTAAAGCACTTTGTTTTGTTTTGTTTGGGTGGACACCACATGGGCGATGGATGTCCCCTTTGGATGACACCGCCATCCCTCTAAACCCCCTCCTCCAAAGCTGTATAGGGATGGCAAGGGGGAACATTGGTCATTTGTAAGGGGGCTGTCGTCAATTTCATTTCGCAAATTGCTTGTGTGTTTTTCTAGTTATTTCGCTCGTGATGAGTTACTTTAACCAATTGGGAAGCTCTCCACATTTGTTTCGTTTATGTATAGTGTGAAACGTTCCAACTACTACGTATCGTCATCCTGTATCCAGCATCTCTTCACTCTCGTATGTATAGTGTTGGAAGCATCGTGGAACGGGATCAGAAATATTTAAATACATTTCTGCAACTCATATTCCTCGAATTGATAAATACATCAAAGAGTGAAGACAGATACTAACATGGAGAAGCTAAATTACTAGCCTGTTCTATTGTGAAATCTTTTTTTTAGTGGAATAATCCTTATTTGGACACTTATAAAATATTATAGTTATCTAAAGATTTAATATTGTGCAATTTCTTAATGAAACTACAGCTTTATATAGTGTATATTTTCATGTGAAGATAATTATATGTTTACACCTTAACATACGCTAATGACCAATATTTGGCACTACATTTGTAAATAACGTAAGCGTTCGTATTATCCACATTTTGACATGAATAGAATAACCTGTTTATTTCGCATAATTAAGCATGGTTTTCAATTTTGAGCGTTTCGAGGTTATCGTTTATATCTCATTCCCTTTAGAAATTATGTTGCACTCTACATTTAATCTCTTTTAATGCAGCAATATTTAGTAACATTTTCAAAACTGGGATTATTTGAAAGGACAGTCGCAATAAATTCTTCAAGTTTAAAAATGTATTAAAGGTGAAAAAATAATTTTCTAGTAATTTTACTGTCGCCAGACTAGATTAACAGACGAAAAACGGTATGTATAAATATTAAATGGTAATATAGAGCTGGAGTTTATGGTGAAGATGAAAGCTATTTTTTAGCGAAATTAAATATTACAAAAAAACATGCGTTCTTCTAAACTTATTAAAAACCTGAGTGATTGCAATGTTTCCGTTTTTTCTTGTACATTTATTCTTAGTTATTTTATTTTATGTCATTTCTTTAATAACATTAAATCAGCATTTAAAGTTATTTCTAAGAACAGTCCTGTCTGTTCCCACTCCACCCTGTGTGCTAATGAGGGTTGCCTTCAAATTGTCTTGTTAGTCGTGTACTTAAAAACACATATTGAAGGCTCCAGTGCAAGAAAGACAGAGATTACGTTTATGTCGCTTTAAGAAATAGCAACTACTCTAGCCCGTGCAAAAACATTCAATAAAAGTCTAATATGACGAAACTCAAAGTTTTTTTCGTTAATTAAACGCATATATATCCGTTTAATATACAAAAATTACCATTAAAAAAAATCTTTCGAAACACTGACTGAAGTTAGCTCATTTTTGAACGGAGGGCTTATTCAATATAACATGTTTCGTCTTATTTTTTCCCACTCTACCCTTGGAGGTTATAAAGGTTCATGCACTCTGCAATGATCCTGTCCTAAAAACTGGATACCTATATTTATATTTAAGAAAAAAAAAACAATGCAATAGTAATGGAATTAACCTTCCTTTTCTCCCATGTGATGGTTTTGGATCTGTTTCAATCCATTACGAAGACCTGGCTACATTTGATGCCTTTACTAGCTTTTTACCCCCAACAAACCGTAGTTTTTTATGCAATCCTTCTGGAAATTCAAAAAAGCGAGCGGCCTATTTTAACAGAAAAGTGTTCAGGTGTTTTCAGGAGTTTTCAATCCGGAATAGATGATGGGAAGATAATGTTTGTTAAGAGGGTAACAGTTTGGAAAAGCTCGCAATATCACCAGGCCCTTACATTCTTCTTTGTGGATGTTTCATTCACACTTTGCTTAATTGCGTTGAGGAGCGAGCAACACGTGTTTTGATTGTTCCCATCCCAGGGCTGCCAAAACATTCAGATAGCGGAATATGGTGTGGGTATGATATCCATCGAGGCTAAACGGTGGTGTACCGGTGACATGTGTATCCGGGAAAATCAACCCGGTTTTGATCAGAGCCTCGCTCAATGTGAAAAATCATTTGTTCATCTGTGTGATAATAGACATTTTTCGCATAAGGATTTAAGCATAAATCTGCACCGTTTTGCTTAGCGATATTTATTTTCACTTTTAAGTGATATTTGTCAAAAACTTCTTCGTTTAAGTTAATGCATTTACTCAATAAATGATGATTCAAGGATTCAATCCCGCAGCTGTTACCCCATCGGCTATTATATAGGCATGCATATCTTAATGAATGAATCTGTTTGACAATTTCTCAAAATATATTTGTCTGAATTTGGTTTTTAGACTAACCTGCATGCGCATACTAGACAAGGAAGATTTTCTTTTCTATTTTGCCTAATTTCCATTTCAACGAGTGTTATTGTGATTGAAGTGTTTCAAGCCTATAAATATTTATAATTTTAAAGTTTTATATTATCAGTCAGGGTCTTTTCCTTCTCAATATGTTACACCTATTTATCTTGTATCAAGAGAACACATTTTTATTAAGCTTAAATACTGGTAATAACCGTTTCCGACATGGGGTTTTGAATTGGTTTCAAGATTTATGCCACTTTTGACATTTCAATTCAGAAGTCGAAATTATTTGATGGATTTGAAATCGATCGCCGTTTGAGTGCACAAATGACATTTGAAAGATTTTGAAATTTTTAGTTTTATATAAAAATGTGTTTTATCAAGTATGTTGTTGCAGCACAAAATTTGAGCATTTTTTAGAATATTATTTCGAAATCCAATAACTGGCAACTAAACAGTAAGTTTTTATTCGAACCCTTATTAAATGTTAGTGGTTGAGGATCAGAAACTCTTTGGATGAACTATGGTTTCTTTCAATGTTATTAGTGCAGGTTTATTGTATATTCACATCTATAGCTTTGATTAGCGGCACATTTCCATGAAATAAACAATGGCTTTGAAAGTTATATATTTAGTAACATCCACTTCATACACCTTCCATTGCGGACTATTACTAAATTATTCAAAAACGCATTACAGTTACATACAGCTATGACAATTAAGATATTACAAAACCTATTTATATTCCATAAACCCTAGCACGTCACCTGTCAAGAGACTGAATCAGATGCAGGTTAAGTTTTGATGAATGTGTAATCTTTTCATCGCATTACAACCCGATATGACAATTCTCATTATATAACAAATACAAACATTATCAAAATTATGGACTGATTACCTAACACATTAAAAATGACATTTTCGATTAATAATTGAGCCCTAATTGAAGATGGGCGCTTTTGATATGAGTTTTCATTTCTCATGACCTTGCTAACCTGTGATGCTAAATCAAGGCGTGTAGTTGATTGTTGCTTAATTGACCTGGAATGCAAAGGATAAATATAGATCAAAAGAATAAAGCGCCTTGAAATATTTATTTTGAAATATATTTAATATTCATACATTGCTTATATCTCGTTTTTGTTCAATTTGATATTGGACTAAAATCAAAATAAGTTATGCCTTCTTTTCTATTTAGAATTACAGACCTGTGGCTAAATCCTGTTCGATCTTTTGATGATGTAGACTAATTAAGCCTTGCTATCTATCTATAGATAGACTTTGATATATCAGAGGACAATAGTCAAGGGTGATATTGCTTTAAGGTTCCGTAACTGTATATATTGTTTTGAGGCAAATTACAATAATTATATCATGTCTTTATCCAAGTGCAGGGTCTTTGACACCGTGGACATTGTATTTTACAGGTCACATAGTACTCTAAATACGATGACCCGTAAGCCTGTTAAGAAGAGATTAGCCCTGTTCCTTCAGGGAAGATGGCCTGTTAAGGTCGTCGGTTGGTTTCTTCGGCTTTTGTTTTATTGCAACTAAGCTCCATTTACCTGAGATTTTATTGCTTCTTCATGTTCTTGGACATGGTGATAACTAGTGCATCTCTTGTCTTGTTCCCCTACATCCCTATAGGATTTTGTCCTGTCTCTTTCTTTAATTAGCTGCCCGATTTTCAAGTAAGTATGTATAGATACAATTGTACATGTTTTCTTGTAGGCTATATGTATAAGACCTAGATTTAGTCCCATGTACCGTTAAGTAAGTCAGTAAACCCGGCAATTGCCATATTTTTTGCTGGGGGCACTATCTTTTGATGATTTGAATAATAACCATCGGTCACAGTGACAAAATCTGCTCGTCGAAAATAGTTGATGAAAGTGGATCCTAAAGCGCTATTTCATTAGGACCATACATGTGTATATGCAAAAAAAAAACATAAACTGCATTTTTCGAAGAGCCATTAATTTATTGATTCAAAGTTTTTTTTTTTTTGGGGGGGGGGGGGGGGGG
>LQRL01076768.1:0-10909 GCA_001703475.1 Hydroides elegans
AATTATTCCATTGTTGAAGTTGCATAACAATGGAATTATTGCGTCAAGATACTGTTGCGAAAATCATATCTTTTGTGTTAATTCGAGACAGTTTATAATATTTTTTTTATCAATCAATGGACAGAAAATATATACCATTCAAATTAGTATGCATCTTGCATAAACTTTGTTTGTGATTAATATAAAGATTAAGATGTTCTTCTTAAGACATATGCATTAAAAGGATGTCATAAATAAAAATCAGGGTTTTTTATAGCCAAAATGAATAGTGAAAAGAATCAATGAAAAATTAACCAATGAAAATGAGAAAAAAAAGGAAGGTGATTAAGAAATATAGGGATATGAACATGGGAATCGAAAAAAGGGGTAGGGAACGGAACAGAAAATGAGGGTGGGAGGTTGGGGGCTTTGCTGTCTACGACTGCTTGTTAAAAAGTGAATTTTGCCATTTAACCCTATGTTTAAGATTTCCAAATCCGTCATATAAGAAGATTCAGACGATGCTGCTAATCCCTGTGTGCATTAATGCGAGGAAAGGAGGGTTGAGCAAACAAAACTAAAATGTACCAAAAAGGGCGATTTAAACTGCCGTGGTTTATATCTAATCTGTATATCTGTGAGATTCAGATATGGTTATCCTATATTTTAACAGTGGCTAGAAGTCAAGAGTCCAGCACTACGCATTAATAATCGTTATGTGCCAGTTTTTCTTGGCATTTAGGAAAAACGATTATGTCATTTATATAGGGGGAAAATTGGTCGGAGTTATTTGGCATTTGGTCCTATGTATATTCAAACGATTTAGTTATTCCGATAAAATGAGTTTGAATATACATATAGTCAACTTTCCTTAAACCTCAAAATATTCCTTTATTCATCCATTCAAATAAATATGCATAGAAACAAGATCTGGTTGCTGCAAGAGAAGATCAGGCCTAAGGCTTATGATCGGCCAGGCTTAGAGTTACACAAGCGCTCTACAATATTCCATCGGAGGTTTACGGAGCAAAAAAAATTCTTCGAACTTCAATTGAAATTCCTAGACATAAGAGAAATTCTACTTTACCGCCTCTAATATAGCAACCAAGAAACTCTATTTTAATATTTGAACCAGCATCAACCGTTAATTATACAACTTCAAACGAAAAGCTAAGAATTCTTTTCTCAATATCAAATCATTTAGAAATCGATTATAAGTAGTGAACCTTTCGGGAAACACACCAACAATTG
Organism: Hydroides elegans; assembly: GCA_001703475.1. NCBI lineage: Eukaryota > Metazoa > Annelida > Polychaeta > Sabellida > Serpulidae > Hydroides > Hydroides elegans. The sequence goes on from LQRL01076768.1 coordinate 1,231, forward strand.
CAATCAGCGTAATAAATGCTTCCGCCGATGATGCTGTGGTCGAAAAACTTTGGCACACTATCTTAGATGTATCAGCCACAATGTGGGCATTCTTATCGAAGAGCTTAATCGCGTATTGAACACAAAAAAAATGAACACAGAAAATTAACTTTTCACAAAGAAACAAAAAAGTTGGAACTTGATAGAAATTATACAAGAAAGAAATGTAGCGATATGCAGCACGATGTTCCAAAAGTGATCATAACTATGGACTCCATCTCTCACCTTGACTATATGTTGTTTAGTTTAAACTTAAGGAAAAAGTTTAGAAATATCCGACTATGCAATAGCTTTGCCAGTTGAGGATCGGACCACAGCTAAGTACCTTCCAAAGTAAGACTTACGCTAGGATCAAAGCAGAAAGACAATTAAGAGAAACGGTCAAGAATGATCAGGAAAGACAACGAATATTGGCTGTCGAAAAGGAATTTCATGGCCTTACGATTATAGTTGAATCAGGAAATTAGGAGTATGGATGCTTTATCACCGCGAACAAAGAGATCATTCTGTAACAAAAGGGCACTAGAAAACAACGGAAGTAATGATATGCGACTCAATACGATAGAGGGGCCTCAGTAGTGGGGTTTTGAGACTTACGAAGTTGTGGTGGAACTTCTAGAAACTAACTACGCGGTGAAATAACAAAAGTATACAAGAAATATGATGGATCAGAAGAAGCCATATGAAAAAAATAGACTAGATGTAAGCTGAACTTGGCATTGATAGACAAAATAAGTATTGGTTTAGGCACTTCGGGTGTCTTCTTGATAGATATCGTATGTCTTAATCAACACTTCTACCCAATATACTAGCTATTCGAAGTCAATGATGGGAGGGGATTATCAAAGCAAACGATTTAACATATTGGGTATAGCAAGCCAAGAATACAACATTCCACCAGAATATATCTAAAGATGTTATTAGATGTAGAGAATAAATACATTGGTTTCGCAACAGGGCGCCACTGGAAGGGCATACACCGGAACAGTGCCTTATTATGAACATAATATCCATCCCAAAATCTGGTGGTGTCTCTAAAAATTCTTATTTGTACCAATCGAACAAAATTTGATTACTAAAATGGTTTAAGTCCCGAGCGAACCCCACCTAGTCATATTTTAGTACTGCTTCGCCTAAATGAAGGGATTTAATATATAAATATCTCAGCTATTATAATCTTTATGGACTCTAAGAAGACCTTTGATACGATTTTAATAGCAAATTGATCAAAACCATCGAACATGTGACTTCTCCGATGAACATGCGAGAGCAGTAGAATCCTGTATAAACAGCAACGGTTTAATCCGCTGACAAAGAAACATAACTATTCGACATCCATAGTGAAGTGATAGTCTTGAACAGTATTTCTTCTTCATAATTCTGGATAAGTCTCCGGAGAAAGTTCTAAATTTAATTAAAATGGCACAAAACATGCTTGACAATTTCGAATCTGCTGAAAATAAGCCCGCCTGCATATCCAAAGAGGACAAAAGTAATGACCTTAAATTCCCCGAACAAAGAAGCTATAAAAACAGCGACAGCTCTGAGCTAGAATAGGAAGACAAATTTACATACCTGGGTTCCCTAATTAGCAACTGAAGTGCCGATATAGCAAAAACAAGGTTTGGCTTGGTCGGCATAAAAAAAATATGGGTAAAACACTGCCAAGAAACACAATAACATGACTATATCTTTCAACTGCATGGAATCGAAGCATCGACGATTACTGAATGATTGACAAGCTGAATATATGATCGCTGCACTAGAGTGTTGAAAATCTCCGTTTTTAATTGAAAAGATTAGTCATCGCTGCAGAAATACCGAAGATGTTGCATTGAAATTGGTTTCTTAGATCCCAAATCACGGCAAACGAAGGCAAGAATAACGGCGTGAACTTTTGTACAGCAACTCCAAGACGACGCCGGCCTCAGAGAACATGCTTTGCCTCCTTGATTATGAAACTGGACTACACTAATTAAAGACACATGGTGGAACTATGTTTGCCACCTCGCCCGATATGGCTAGTTTAACTCACCTTCAACCGACGATCGTTATGTAAATGTAGTTAAGGTAAGACCAGATAGAGGGCTTAGTAAGCCATGTGATAACAAGCGATTATCACCAGTGACAATGAGTAGATTATTTACTCAGCCAGAACCGAAACGGCCCTTTTCAGGGTCTCCCAATATATTTGTATAACAACATCATCTTGTTTATTTCTATATTTGGTGTGAATGGATGAAATAATGTTTTTATAATATGAAATGAATAAAAGATGAATAAGCAATGTGTGCACTACATACATGTTATGGATATTAAATTAATCAATCATATTTATAAAAATGTACATTAACATTATATGAAGAGAATGATTTTTCTTTTTTAAGATCATTTGAAGAATTTTATTTTTCTTTATTTTGCAATGTGTAAGACCATATTTCGCTCAGCTCTCACCACTTTTTCTTATATTAATGAGCAGGTTGTTGTTGTATAAAGATGCGATATGCAAGACCGATTTATACATTTGCTAGACCATGTGATGAAGAGTTGTTTCCTATATGAATTATCAAATCGGTTTTTTTACTATATGCATGACCAAATGGCGCTGAACTCTTACTTTTACACTACTATTTATGTGTCCGTTAAATTATTTTTTTTTAAAAAATAATAATTTTATATTTTTACTTTTAATGTATCCGTAACATGTGACAAAATTTAAACTTACCTTTATTGATCCTTGTATGAAAAGTCAAAGTTCGACTTTTATTTCCTTCTAGAAAATTTTGCTTTCTTCCCAATGGTGATTTAATTGCAGGTTTACATATCCAATTTCCTTAAAGTCGAAAAAAACTGAGAAACAGATTTTTAAAATTATTTTATGTTTTCGGAAAATGATTTTAAGATTCTGTTCTTGTTTGTCATGCATTATAATATAAAATATAGGCATATGCCAATGAAATATTAGCAAAACGGTGATTTATAACGCTACCATTGTTTATTTAAAGTGGTCTTCTTGTGGTTCTAGCTGACAGACAATACAAGTACATTGTGCGCACATTCTGTATATACAGAAAATAAAAAATGAATAAAGAGTTTAAAGAAATATATGTTAACACATTTATTTGTTGGCATTTGCTTTGTGCTTTTTGTGCTTTCTGAAAACATATATAATTAAAACGGATTATGCTAAATCTATGCACATATTCTAGAATATGTTTACAGATGATCAAACGCTTTGGTTTTTTTCCAAAAATATATATGTTTGCATGTAAAAAAACTACAGCCCCATTATCCCACCTAATGCAAATAAGATTTTATTTTTTTTAAATGATATCTAAATACCTGTTGATGTAATTGGTGGCGGATCCCCTGTGTTATCCGTTGTCTTGTCCATTGTGTGGATCACTTTGTTTATATTTATTCTAAGTTTATCCTTACAATCATCAATAAATGCTTAGAATCTATCACAGAAGCAAATCGGTCTAACCATGGACTTAACTTTTTCCTGTCGAAACTAGGTAACGGCACCAGAATTACTTCGATTGTTAATTATGACGTCACAATGAATGATTACGATTGTGTCTATTTTGCATAGTCCGAAATGTCACAATGGACCTTTTACAATGGTATAGAAAACGATAAAAGATGGAGAGAAAATGGCCCAATACCCCCCCCCCCTCCATAATCATTTACATTTTATGAATTGTATTAACCATAAGATAGTTAATGTGCGAATGTTATAGTTGATAAAATCGAAAAAAAAAATTGATTAATTTGTCATAAAGGTTTGAATATAATTCAATATAGTTAGGGGAGGGAGAAGCAATACCGAAGGGCACCCCACGACCAAATTTTTAAACAGTGTTTATTTGAGCATAAAATCACTTGTGGCATTGAAATACGCAATAAAGAATCACATTTAGAAGTATTTTTTTTTTACCAAAAGGTGTTCCTATTTTTGTAGCTAGCTGAACTCACTGCGCTCATCTAGCTGGCTAGAATCATAAGAGGAACACCTTTTATGAAAAATTAAAATAGTAATACTGGTATATATGACCAATTTCTAGTTGTAGTTTAGTTTATTTAGCCTAGATATATATTTGTGAATAAAATTTAACCCTATATTGACGAAAGAGTTGATAAAAATCGACAACAATCTAAAAAGGTGTTCCTCATATTCTTGTAGCTAGAAGGCCATTTATGAAAGTTTGTAGCTAGATGAAATTTGAAAAGGAACACCTTTTTTGAGGAACACCTCGTGGGGTGCTCTTCAATACCTAAAAAGGGTGAATTGGTAAGGGGGTCTAGGGGTAATTATGGTTTATTTATAAAAATAAAAGTTCATCTAGGTGTCTTGTTTAGGACTGAACTCATTTAACTACAAAATGGGTGAAACTTTTTTTTTCAATGAATATTTCGTAAACAGTACTTTCAATTGCGGAATTCCCCTTTTCACAATATAAAACATGTTATTTTATAAACTTTACAAATGGACTCTTTTAACCAAATATTTGCTTTAATACTTTCTATTTTGAAAAATAAAAATCCATATGAACAAAATCCTCCATTTTGGTAATCGCACTTAACGCACATAGACTATAATGCAACTACGATAGAATATGATGAATTTGCTATCAAATTACCTGTTGTTGTAATAGGTGAAGTATCTCCTGTTGCATCAGTTGGTTTGTCCATTGTATTGATCACTATAAATATATATGTTTTTTTTTTCAATTATTTAAGTTAATCCTTATATTTAATCATTAATGTCGATCACTGAATAAACGCTGCAACCACGGGCTTAACTGTTTCCTGTTGCGACTAGGTAACGACAATAACAGTACTTCGATTGCTAATTGTGACGTCACAATATATAATTTTGATTGTGTAATTGTTGCACAATTCGCAAACTAAATACAATATGCCGTTAACAGTGATAAAGTCGACGCTAGATAATTGCGAGACAATTGTCTCCTTATCATTAACATTCATAAAATGGTTTTACTATTTTCTAGATCGCTTGTCGTGCGAAAGATTAAATTAAACACTGCCAATAATATTGAAAATTTTTATTAATTTATGATAAAGGTTCAAATATGCTTAACCCTTTGAACATTTGTAATAGGGTTGTTGTCATGGATATATGAATTACATCAACTGTTTTCTATTATGGTTCTATGTGTCTGGATGAGAATAAACACCAGGAGTGCTTATTTGTAAAAGGAAAAAAACATGCTAAAAAAAAATATATTTCAAAAGTAACTAACATTACTTACCTGTCAAAAACGGCACCGAAAACGAACTGCATTTTGTTGAGTTGGTATTTTGTTATATAAAACATGTAATTCAAAACCGCTTATAAAATTCATGTTTGCTACCTTAATTATTTTGTTTAGTCACCTTTTGACAAATTGCATGAATAAAAATCACAAGTTTGGTAATTGCACCTAATGTGAATATGATGACATTTTATAAAAGGCAATCAAAATACCTTTTGATGTAGTGACTGGAGTATTCCCTGTTGCATCCGTTCTCTGATCCATAATGTCAATCGCAGTATGAATACTTATTATTCTAATTATTTGTAGCTTATCGTAATTTTAATAGTATATCAAACGCTAAACTATTCTCTGCAATCATGTGCTTGACTTTGTCCTGTTGTGACTAGGTAACGTGAAATAACAATACATCGATTGTTAATTATGACGTCACAATATATTATATTCGAAAACAATAAAATAGACAATTTACAATAGTATAGCCGATGCTATAAGATGGCGAGACAATTACCCAATGATTTCTCCGCATCCTTGAATTCATCCTTTACATTAAAATAATATGCTAAACTACCAAAAAGCTTTTCATGCGCAAGTTCAACATAAACACTGATTCAACACTTCCAATATTATTGAAATAAAATATAATTGATGCATGAGTAAGGTTCAAATATTGTTCACTATGGGAAATTTGTATGAGGGAAGTTGTCAGGGGGGATATGCTTTACATAAAATGTATTCATGTATTGTTCCATATGTGTCTGGATGAGAACAAAACCGGGAGTGCCTTTTCGTAATAAAAAAACCTTCATTCGAATATGTATATTCAAATAAAACAAAACAAAAAATACTTGCCTGTCCAAAGCTGCGCCGAAGAAGTGCATTTTGCCAAATTTGTCCCATAATAAATCATGCAATTTAAATCAAATTAATTATGTTCATGATCAGTAACTAAAGTATGTTTTGTGATCGCCTTCTATATTGAAAAAAAGTATAAACAAAACCACAATTTTGGTGATCGCACCTCATGCAAATATGAAAAAATACTAATATACAATCAAAATACCTGTGGATGTAGCGGGCGGAGTATCCTCTGTAGAATCCGTTTTCTTGTCCATTGTGTCGATCACTATATGCTTCTTATTTGAATTATTTGTAGTTTATCCGCACATTATAACTTTAATGACAACCACATAAAACTGCTGCAACCAGGAGCCTAACCTCTTTTTGTTGCAGCCTAGTAACGACAATTGCAATACTTGGATTGTCAATTATGACGTCAAAATAAATTGTTAGGATTGTGTATCTTTTATCATCCCGAAGATACCTTTTTTCCCAACCTCTGGAGTTTCATTCAAGTTTATTACGATTATTCAACGCCTTCGATATTTATACAATATATTTGCATTTGTCTGGATGAGGACACTGAGGTTTTTAAGCTACAAATCGATGATACTTTTTTAATGTGGTAAATAATATGTCCTAAACGGTATTTTGCTTCATTTGTTTTTTTTTCAATATCATATTATTTTATACTCCTGCAATATGTAAATTTTCGACTAAAAACATGCTGAAGCACTTTCCCTTCTAAAAAATATATAATAATGATGAGGTATTTTGTTACATGGCCTTCTATTTAAAAAATATATATATAAAACCAAAATTTTGGTGATATCATCTCATGCAAATATGAAAACAAATATCTTATGAATATACTATCAAAATACCTGTCGATGTAGCGGGCGGAGTATCCTCTGTAGTATCCGCTTTCTTATCCATTGTTTCAATCACAATATGCTTCTTATTTGAATTATTTGAAGTTTATCCACATATCAAAACTTTTATGACAACCGCAAAATAACTGCTGCAACCATGAGCTTAACCCTTTTCTGTTGCAGCCTAGTAACGACAATTGCAATACTTGGATTGTCAATTATGACGTCAAAATCGATTGTTAGGATTGTGTATCTGTTGTCATCCCGAAAATACATTTTTGTCCAACCTCTCGATTTTCATTCAAGTTTATAACGATTATTCAACGCCTTCGATATTTATACAATATATTTGCATTTGTCTGGATGAGGACACTGAGGTTATTAAGCTACAAATCGATGATACTTTTTTTAATGTGATAAATAATATGTCCTAAACGGTATTTTGCTTAATTTGTTTTTTTTTCAATATCATATTATTTTATACTCCTGCAATATGTAAATTTTCGACTAAAAACATGCTGAAGCACTTTCCCTTCTAAAAAATATATAATAATGATGAGGTATTTTGTTACATGGCCTTCTATATTAAAAACATATATAAAAATAAAACCAAAATTTTGGTGATCGCATATCATGCAAATATGAAAATAAATATCTAATGAATATACTATCAAAATACCTGTGGATGTAGCGGGCGGGGTGTCCTCTGTAGTATCCGCTTTCTTGTCCATTGTACCGATCACTATATGCTTCTTATTTGAATTATTTGTAATTTATCCGCATATAAAAAAAATTATGATAATCGCAAAATAACTGCTGCAACCATGAGCCTAGCTCCTTTCCTGTTGCAGCCTAGTAACGACAATTGCAATACTTGGATTGTCAATTATGACGTCAAAATTGATTGTTACGATTGTGTGTATTTTCAATTGTATCGAAAACACTATAAACAATCAAATGTTTCGATTTTTTTATTTGAAATTTTAAAATAAATGCATATCGGTTTATTGTTTCACAATTTCAATAAAGAAGCAAACCCGTTAGAATTTATATGAAAGGATTGCTCTGAATTTTAAGGCCAGTTGAGCCGTAAACTTTCGCTTTCACTTTATGCACCATTGATGTTTGACCAGAAAGATAAAAGCCGCGACTTTAATAAAGGGCAGTTTTAAGGTATTGTTTTCTTGAACGTGGTATATATAACACATTCCTATTTTGCTTATCATTTCATCTTTGTTCAGCGTATGACACCTCAATCACAGTTAAATTTGCTTGAAAAGTGAGCGATAAAACAAGATTACATGAATCCTTGTAATTGGTCGATCTTCATATAATGATATCAACCTGACCGTATCGCCCTTATCTATTAAGGAACGGATCGACTTCTGTCATGAAATCGTCAATTTTTGGCGCTGAAACTACTTTCTCTAGTCGTTTATTCAATTCGGGAATTACTCGACTTTAAAAAATCTTTCGCTCATTACGTACGAGCCCCATGCATCTCCAAAGTTTGGGGCCTACAGAATTCGGATGTCCGTCTGTCCATCCTTCCGTCCTTCTGTCATCACTCTGTTGTATGGGTTAGAACTTTTGAACGAAAGGGCATAGACACTTATAGGCTTATAGGTTATAGGCTTAAATGAAAGGTCACGGTGTGTAAATGTGCCTTTTGACAGTTTCGGCCAAATTCGGCCATCCGAAAATGGCCGAAATTGGCCAAACTTCTCAAAAGTTGTGATTTTTTAAATCGTGAGCAGATACGAAATATTCATTACCCATTCGAATGGGGGTGGGGGGCGGATGGGGCCGTTTCGTGTTTTACAAATACTTTCGTGTTTGAAACAATTTGTCTTTACAATGAAATACCGTATGTATTGTTCATTATGTTATATGTTTCTTTTAGATCAACTTAGTTTCTTCGCTCAGACAGTGATTGGAATTTAGGCTCAGTATTACACATATTTTCCCATTATCCAGGGTATTGATGTCTTTTTTTGGTACATGAACTCCAAACCGGTGAACAGTATTCCAAAATTGGTCGAACCAGGGTGGAGTAGAGGCTAATGATTACCTAGGTAGGGATGTGTTCCGTGGCCCGGCCCGGCCCGGCCCGACGACATAAGTCGGGCCGGGCCGGGCTGTGGATCGGAACAGTTTCGGAACAATTTCGGAACAATGATAATTGGTATTGTTAACATTTCAAAACTTTTTAGAGCTTTCCAAATTGTTAAATGTATCTCCTAATTTACATGTTTGTGAATATTTTACCATCATTATCCCCCGTGAAAACGAGGGGATATAGGGTTGAGCTTGTCCGTCTGTCCGTCTGTCCGTCTGTCCGTCTGTCTGTCTCGTTTGATGTGGGGTACTTTGTCCACGCGAGTTTGGTATGAAGGAGTTGAGCTAGAGCTTTCAAATTTTGTACACGCATGAACCAAGGTCTGAAGTCGTGCCTCGTCAAAGTTTTATCTCGATCGGTTGAAAATTGTCGATTCTAGAGCACTTTAAAAATTGTCGATTTTAAACTTTTTTTCATATGCCAAGCACTATGTCCACGCGAGTTTGGAATGAAGCCATTGAGCTAGAGTTTTCAAATTTTATACACGTATAAACCAAGGTCTGAAGTCGTGCTTCGTCAAGGTTTTATCT
>LQRL01076769.1:348-10799 GCA_001703475.1 Hydroides elegans
ATATTGGAGCTGTGCTTAGGCGTATAATTTTTGAACAATCTCAAAAATTGTAATTTTGGCGATTTTTTGAAAAATGGTGATTTTGGGGACTTAGCGTGATTATTGATGGTAGTTTGTACGGACGAGTGCTTGCTTATCCCTCGATGGATTTTATTTTCCTTTGGCACATTGAACAAACACATATCGGAGCTGTGCTTAGGCGTATTATTTTTGAAAAATCTCAAAAATTGTAATTTTGGCGATTTTTTGAAAAATGGTGATTTTGGGGACTTGGCACATTAAGAAAAATTACTCGTATATCGTGATGTTTTGAGGACTAGGAATATGTAAGGAAAACCTTGTGAGAAAGACGTTGTTAGAAAGACGTTGTGAGAAAGACGTTGTGAGAAAGACGTAAGAAAGACGTTGGATGGATTTTGTTTGATGTTCTTAATCGATTTCCTCTGTTTTTTTTCGGTTTTCAACTGTTGTTGAAGTAGCGGAGGACTTAATCAGCTTCCCTGATCTACTTGTTATAAAATAAAATGAATCGAGATATGATTTATAATGCATATATTAATTTAAAACTTTTCTATATTATAAACACAATTTTTCATGTGCCATTTTCAGGAAGAGCCAGAGAAACCGACAAAAGAAGAGTATGAAGTTGCGAAATTTCTACGCTTTAATGTTCCATCTAAAGAGGCAAAACTGATGTCATTACCAGTTCAATGTTTTGTAGGTGAGATGTCCACTGTTCTTACTGATCATGTTTCCCTTTGTTTATTTAAGCTATCGATATCGTATATTTGCAAAATAAAATCCGCAATGACCTCTTATATTCAAAACAAAATACTAAAACAATATAGACACTAAATATAAACTTTAAAAAAAGCTGTATTTATTATTTTAACGAGTTAATAATAAACACAAGACCCTAAATTAAAAACAAGATAAGAATGTAATTTAGATATGTCATGTTCAATTTATAATAACTTGTCCTTTTAAGCGTCAAAAGCTGTTGATGCTCTGCTAGATTCAAAGTGGGCAACCAATCGGGGTAAAACAGAGGCACTTTTTACAACGCGACCGTCTTGTGTAGATTATTGTAATCGGTAAGTGGCTGATATCATGAGTTTCATCTTAATGGCAAATATATAATTGTTATATTCCATTCAAGAAAAGATAGGTTATGTAAAGTTTTTATCTGAACACGTGTTTTCAATAAATATAACTTATACAGTAGACTCTCGTTAATCGGAACTCTTTTAATCGGAACTATCTGTTTATCGGAACCGATTTTAGAATCCAATAATCGTATATTTATACAAATTTACTACTGTTAATCGGAACCCACGGTTTATCGGCACCAAAATAACCGGTCCCGAGGGGTTCCGATTAACGAGAGTCTACTGTACATGCTCTAGTATTTTCATGTTTAACTGTTTTTTTATCTATTACATGTAGTTCGTTTCAAAAATATTTATTTTAGTAAATTGCACAACCTATTAAAAATGGTTTTTTTTTATTATCTAGGTTATTATCGAAAGGCATTTTCCACCGAGCATATCGACCAGAGAAATCGAAAACATCAAAAAAGAAAACCAAAAAAGAAGAATCATCTGAAAAGAAAGACGAGGTATATTTTGATAGCTCTCTTTTATTCCTAATATTTACATAGTAATATTTCTGGATGAATAGCGCATTTCGTAATGTATCTTATTTTAAGAAAATTTGAGAATGCAAAAGTCCGTCCTGTAGCATTTGACTGACGATATTAAGAACATGTATAAAAAAATCATCGCCGGTTTTAACTACAATCTTGTTCGAATCCAGAAAGTAGAAAAAATAAAGGAGAAGAAAAGCAAGAAAAAGGAGGAGAAAAAAGAAGAAACGAATGATACCAAAGAGGAAAAGAAATCTGATGAGGAGATTAAAGAAACAGAAAAAAAAGTGGAAAAGAAGGTAATCGTAAAGCAAAATAAAGCAAAAGAACATCAATTTCATATACATTGTAGATCGTTATGTATTTTATTTGGGCACTATATGCGCAATAATTTCCTTTCTATATATCGTTCTGAAATGATTTCGCAATTGAGAACAATCGATTCCCCTTACTTAGCAGGCATTCGTTATATGGTCGGAAAAGTATCGCCTTGTCCAATGATTTTTAATTGAAGGGTTCCATGCAACATTGTGTTAAGTTTACTTAACTTGGTTTTGATCTTTTACTTTGAATATTTCAAGGGAGATGTTATTTATCTTTTATGTGAAGCTTATATCGTATCTATACCTATAGATAACATTTTGTTTCAGTGCAACATTGTGCTAAGGGCCAAGGTTGTCACATTTTGCGTGCAACAATATGTTTTATTTACTTAACACAAGCAACAGTTGTTTTATAGCACACACTTTTTCGCAAAATAATTCCGTGCAACATTGTGTTATATTGACTAAACACAAATCAACTATAGCTTATATAGCGCGTGCTTTTTGCACGTTTAACTCCGTGCAACCAAATGTTTTATTTACTTAGCATAATTAATGTTTGCCATTTTAGCGTGCAACATTGTGTTAAATTTTAGTTAACCGTGTAAGACCAATGGAATTGAATATAACATTTTGGTTGCACGCTTAAAATGATAAAGTCAAACGTGTTTTATAGACTTGAATGATAAATTGTTCATTTTTTTCACTGATAAAACTTTATTGCTATGTTTTCTTACAATTGTTTTTCACCTTGCAGTGCGCATGAGTAAATGCATTCACCACATACTTTTTGCATAGACATCGGCAGAAAATAACTATGCTAGCTACAGTTTAATTTCAATATCTTTAGCTTGAGTTTTCTCGAAACATCGATTTCATTCTTAACACAATGTTGCACACAGCCCTTCAATAATTAATATATTCATATGTTTTCCTTTAATTCAATATCGACTAAACCATGCATTTTAGAAAAAAAACAAAGCTCTATGTTTGAACTTTTGACTTTTTAAAGGATGAGGAGAAAAAGAAGAAGCGCAAAATGAAACTTGAAATGCATGATATTCAAAAGTTTGTCGACGGAAGTGACGAGGTAAGACAATACGTAGCGCATACCAGTTTGATGGTTAATAAATGTTACAAAAAAAAAAACAACAACAACAGTTTAATCACAGTTTAATTACTGCTATGTCATGCTTGAAAACAATATCTTTTTAATAAAAAGAATAGTTCTTTTCTAGCCATTATTGAAAAAAAAAACAACAACAAATAAATTATCAAACACAACGTGAAAAGCGGGTAACTTTGTAAATACTATAGTAAAGTACTTGTACATCCACATTTATTTATAAACATAAGTCTTCATTTCTTGTAACAAGTATTTCTTTAATATTATACGGCAACGGTTGACAACCAAAAAGACGTATAGACAATATGAACTAATAAAGGAATCCTACTTTATATGTGACCTGTGAGATTATTGTTATGATAATTTATTTCAGATTTTCGTTTGGATTTATGATCCTGTTCCACTGAAAAACAAAATCATTGGGTTATTTTTAGGTAATTATCTTAAGCAAAAAATATTAATATATAACAATGCAATAATCAATCTGCATATTTATACAAATGTACATAGTAATGGCCATTACATAACGTTAAAATCCTATGAAAATTAGTGTTACAATTCAAATGGGGACAACTCTTAGATACATATTTTCTTATTATTTTTCTTCTTATTTTCTTGGGTTCTTATTTTATGCTTTATTTTTTGCTTTGTTTAGTGTTGGGGGCGATAGGTGTTTGCCTGTTCCCACTTTGGCCACCAGAGGTCCGACTGGGCGTCTACTATTTAAGTCTACTGGCGTGTTTCTTTGTTGGATTTATTCTCGCATTGTGTGTCAGTAAGTATATCTTTTCAATCTTCGATCAAATGTGTTTATATTCAGCATCGACATTTAATTCAATATGTGATTGTTCGATTGTAATTGTGATTTTGTTCTTTAAAATTTAAAACAAACAAATTAGGTTAATTTTCAGAGAAATTGCTTTGTGCTAGGAACCAAATACGGTCACGCCTGACTGCAATATCTGTTTGTGATTTATTTGAATAGCTGAATAAAACATGCTATCGCTACATCTGTATTTGTTTCTATTTCAGTTCGAGTGATCGTCTTTGCAATCGTTTGGGGTGTGACCTTCGGCAAACACCATTTATGGATCTTTCCCAATCTCACCGAAGATGTTGGAATCATCGACTCATTCAAGCCGTTTTATCATCATAGTGTCGCTGGCGACGATAGTGATGATAACAAATCCGAAGATAAAAAAGAGAAACTATCCAAAGACGATGTTGATGATAAAAATAGTCCTTCGGACCCCGCTAAAGGGGAGACAACGAAAACGGACGATGGGAATGAGAAAAGTGGTGGTGGGGCAGATCCAAAGGGGAGTGGGAGTGGAACGGAAGGAGAGAGCACGCAAGATGATAGTAATGGCTATGAAATTGTTGGTCATGATGACGTAGAAAAAGATGAATGTCAACAATAAATAAATAGGCCTATATTGAAAATAAAAAAGGAAAAAAGCAAGATAGTGTTTTGGTCATCTTGCGATTTCAAATCCTGGGTTTAACTATGAATTTTTATCAGAAAGCATTCCCTGGCATGTATTTTGGGCTGGTGGTACACTAGTTTGAGGGGAGAGGTTGGGTTGGTGTCGTTTGGGGGGATTAAGGGGGATCGTAAAGGATTGTTTGCGTGGATTAGTCTATTATCCTCTTCATGTTCTTTTATATTCAAAATCGCATCCATAACCAGTCACAAGATAAACTAATTAAAAATTTGCTAGAACTCGCAACAATATTTCAAATAGACTCGTTATTTTTTGCCATTGCTTGAAAATCATTAATGAGTAGAATCTTGTCAATTTTTGTTGTATTCATTGACTGTATATAATCGAGTACACATAGGTTATATTTATGGGATTTAAGTTGTTAATTTAGAATAGGAGTGACATTGTTATATTTTCGGTTTTCAGACTATTTGTGAGGGTGTCGGTTTGTTGTTAGGAATCTGGAAGATGTCGAAATCAATAGGTGTTGTTATCAATATTGTTAAGTCCATAATCTCGTAGTACATAAAGGTATTAGTTGTTAAAATGATTGAACTTCGAATTTCAGTTCAATATTACAGTTAACTGGTTGGATGCTATTCAATTTTCTAGTATGCCAGATCTCAGTAAATATTTGTCTCGCCATGTTACATGATACATACACCAAAGCTGTTTGAAAGGCATTTCTAATTAGGTATTTGTAATATATACTGTAGGATATTTCTAAATTATGTATAGCCACCGCCACTATGGATCATAATTAGGATAATTTCCTGTTAAATTATTGGTGTATTAAAGGGGTGTGACTGTCCTTACAGATATTCTACCACGAAATAATATGTGGTTGGTTCGTACCAAGAACCAAAGGCCCCGTAAATAGGTTGGGTTCTTTATACTCGAATATAATTTGATTTTTTTTCCGAGCTATGTTCGAATATCTGAACGGCTTATATCCATATTATGTTTTTGCTTATGCCCTTTGTAATAAGAGACTTTGCAAAAAGACAAATTAAAGTAAACACTAAAAGTACTATGTTACACCCCTAATGTATCATGTGACATGGTGACACTTATCTGTTTTGTTATAAAACAAGTTTTACAGTTACGACCGCCAATTTCGCGCGTAATTATTGGTAGTGATTGGTAATTGTTTTGGAGCAGATTTCGGTATAAGCATTTAGGACTTTGTATATTTGTAAAGTATCGCTGTGGTATTCATGTTTAGTGGGTGTCGTTCGGCATAACAAGTTTTGGTAAAGAGTGCCTGTTTAAGTATTTCAATTAAAGTTCAGATTTATGAAGCATTGTGAGCGTGTCAACTGATGATGATTTCTAGGTTGCCGTTGTGTATGTATACACAGTTTGAATAATTGTGAGGCTTTATATCAATTTGAAATAAATATAATAATTAAATTAACACTTGCCTGGTACATTTCAAAACTTTTTCAATTCTGTGCATTTAAGGACTAGATTTAAATAGATATCTAAATTTTCTTTTCAGTTGCGTTTAACAGAAGTCGAGATGTGCTTTTGTATAATATAAAAGTAAATGCGTTGTTTGTATTTGGTTCTTATTTCCATTAACGAACTCCCAATTAATAACATGGTGCTTTTTCCATTTAGACACATTTATAATTTGCTCGACGTGAAAAATAAGTTGTAAATGCATTTAATGATCATTTATTCAGATATTGTCTTCTGAAATTTTGAATAAACTGAAATATTGGTTGTACAATCAACTAATTAAAATGTCATTTTAATGTTTTATTTATTTCAAATTCCCACATAGATTATTAATCCCATTGTCCTAGTTCTTATTTTGGGTTCTTTCGATCAACTCAAAATTTTGCTAATACATGTAAGTGGATAAATGGAACGAAAATAAATACAACTCGAATAAAGTCTCCTTCATTAATCTTTTTCAAGCTTATTCTCGAGAATTCAGTAAAACATGTAACCGATAGGCATCGCGATCAATTATTGGAATACATGTAATTGTATACATTACTTTTGTAACAAATCAATATTTACAAATTCCTATTACAAGGACAAACGCCTTAACATTGATTTTAATTAAAATGTATACCATAGCATTCTTGTATACGTAAAAGAGAAAAGTCTTAACGCCAAAGCCA
Source organism: Hydroides elegans (assembly GCA_001703475.1). Lineage (NCBI taxonomy): Eukaryota > Metazoa > Annelida > Polychaeta > Sabellida > Serpulidae > Hydroides > Hydroides elegans. The sequence continues at coordinate 7,062 of LQRL01076769.1, forward strand.
AAGAAATCAAACCATATTGCAGTAACAATTATTTCTTATATTTTGACGTTCAAATGATTTAATATATTGTTTAACAATTCTCTATAAACGTTTTTTTTTCAGTGGAGCAACACAAATCCTGAGAACAGTGATAGCGCCATACTTCTTCAAATAGTACACAAGAATGGTCAAAACGTATGATCGGAAAAAAAAGAAGCTATAAAACAATTAGTTACATACATTTCTGTAGCGAAATCGATAAATATAACAATATTCATAAGCTAAATAAAACTGAATAAACACATCAATTAACAGAATCAAATATTCAACAGTCATATCAATAAGCAAAACTATCGTTACTCTAACTTTGCCACATTAGCTGTACATGCAATTTATGTGTCCTTCAATTTACATTCAATTCACTTAAACGCTATTAAAACGGCCACAAGCGTGCCATTACTTACTTTGCATCTGCCGCAATATTGGCCAGCACCGTCCACATCTACTGTACCATGTCACAAATCATGAAAGGTGCTATCTAACTTTCTAAGTTTCATAAAAATAAACTTCATGCGCAGCTAAGCTTCATGCCATTCTGACCAGTGCTGCCACTTAATACTTTTTTAAGAGTATCATACCTTTTTTTTTATCGGTCAAACTATACTTTTTTGATACTTTTATACTTTTTTGAATACTTTTTGTTCTTCGGAAAGTGAGTGGCAGCACTGCATCAATTACGTTTTCATTTGAACCATTACTTAATTTGCATCTGCCGCAACCGCGTGGCCAGCACCGTCCACTTATCGCGCCACTGTTGAAACGACAAATCATCGACGCGCATCCATGGCGTCACGTGTTGCGCGGGCTGCTCCCACCAGAATTGCACGGCGTCCTTGACATTAAGACAATCGGTGAGCGCCTGCGTGGCGAGCGAGACGCGCTTGTGCAGCGATGGCAGTAGTTGTTCAAGCTGTTCGGCGTCGTGGTGGTGCACTTCCACGCAAAGACCGCTGATACGCGCCAACACCGGTGCTTGCTCCGTGTCCCACGTGCTCTTAGCACGTGATAGGGCGTCGCTGACGTCGGATACTTCGGTGTGGAGTTTGAGAATGTGCTGCGTTAAGTATTCGGCGGATTTGAAAGGGGGACAGTCGAGAAGTTGGCGGATTTCTCGCAAGGTCTGAGTGCAAACTGATTTCGTAGAGTTGTTGCCCTGGTTGATTGACAGATCGATGACCGCTACTTTGAAAGCGTCGCTCAGAGTAATGAACATGAGAAACGGCAGTGATAACGAGGCAAACGTTTCGACTTCGATTGTCACGGAATCTTTCAGGTTTTTGTTGTGACTTCGCATCTCCGGCTCATGAACAGTCATCGATCGTTGCACGTAATCAGCGATCTTCGCTTGCTGACCTTCCAATTTCGATCGCGCATTCAAATTCTGTTTCACCAGCACCCGAATCAAATTCTGCTTTTGATCGACGACCTTCTTAAAATCCTGGATTTGCTGGTACTTGCTATGCAGTATCTCCTTTTCTCTTGTAGCACGCATTATACGGTCTTTGAGCTCCTCTGAAATGAAGTGCAGTTGGCGAAGGTTGGCGCGGGTTACCGCTACTTGCATCTCTTTATCTAAAAGAGTGTTTGCTAGTTGCAGCGCCGCAGGATCACCACGATAGCTTCGTGTTAAATGCGCCAACACCGGTTGCTTAGCTTTGTCAAGCCTTTCGCCCAACTTCCATGCACTATTCTTGCATTTCTCCGTTTCCATAAAGCGTTGGATATTTGCCCGATGTGCATCTTCAAGCAATAAACCGACAGTTTCTATGACGGATGTTTCTTGGGCTGTATCTTGTAAATGACCGTTCGCTTCGTATTTGAAACGTAGAGCCTCTGCATCTTTTCGAATGTCTACCCGTTGTGTTTTATCACGTAATGCAATTGCACTGTCTTGGGCATAAACTGAAAGAGACAACAATAGCTGGCTGGGTGCGTATGCGGAACATGTGTTTTCAACGACACCCCATAAAGTCTCCTTCCTAGTAACCAACGAGTCAGTAGCATCTGAAAACTTTCCTTGAAGTAGCTGTTGTAAAAACACACCGATGGTTTGGCAAGCTTCCCGCACATTCCGTGTACACGCTGTTTCTAAGTCATTACCTTCTTGTATTTGTTCACAACCTTGTTTAGTGTACAACTGCGAGTTTGCACTTGACTGATTCCTCTTTTGAAAATGCATAGTTGTATCCGTAATTCTTTTTCGGAATTCTTCATAAAGTTGCACATTTTTATGGACTTCTTGTGAGTATCCATTCAACAAAACCGTTTTACGCTTGTGATCAGAAATCACATTTGCCGAATCTCTGTATCGATCATTCGTATCAACCATGTCTTTCTTTAGACGTTGCAGATCCTTTTCCAAGTGTTCGATTGCTACACGTTTTGAATTCAATTCTTGCAGCAAAGCAATACGCCTTGCTGATAGATCAGCTCTTTCTTCATCTTCCTCGTTGTCGAGACGTTTTGATTTAGTCATAGACTTTAACTTCAAGTTTCCCTCCACCGTCTTGACGGTTTGTGCAGAACGCACATTATTCACAAAATAATGGATAATATGGGCAGATTGCCCCCGTAGCAATGGTTTTAGTTGATCTACATTGGGCGGCTGTGTATTGGCGTAGCGCCCACTTGGCCTATAATGCATTTCATCGAGGAGCCACGTGTGAAAACGAGTTGCCGCTTCATCGTTTCCGGTCATCTGGAAAAAGAAAACATAACGTTTTTTTATTGTTTAACTTGTTTGAAAATTTCAAAAATATTCAAAATATGAATGGTTATATAATCTTTAAAATATTGATACAAATAAAATATTCTACAACTAAAGTTCGCTATCCACTCTAAAATTCCGGCCCCTACAAGCTAATATTGTAATTGTCAAGCTAAGATTGTAATTTTTACCAAGGACGGGTATACAGGGATAAGAATCAATAAATAAACTCTCTTTTTTTTCGAATATGGTACTAGGAATTAAAATACGCATTCAAACGTGATAAGACAATATCATTTATATATAGCTCACTAAACTATTACATTTTGACATATACGATTCAGACAGTAAACTAGTATTGCGAGTTGCATTTATACAAGTTTGTGACTGCTAATTAGAACGACAAAATATATATTTCAAAAGTCACTTTCATTAAGGTGCATTAAATTGCATTTTTACTCGGGATTTTCATTCCAGAATAAATAGGCAATTCAGAAGTTGATTAAATGCGGAAGTTTAATTTCATAATTATTCAGTATACACAAAAACTAAGGATAATTCAAATCTATAGTACCGAATTAAAATTTATACATTATAACAAACGCTTAATCATGTTATTTATTAGATGACTTTGGACGATAAGAGCGTTGCACTCCACTCAAATTATGTCCCGCATAAATATTGAAATATTTAAAATTCACTAACCAGGTTATGTTTTACGGGAGGAAAATGCTTGAGTTTTATGCATCCCTTTCAAAATATTGAATCCCGTTTTGTCCCTTTCCCCATAAGAAACTCACATACCGATATATTTCTATAACTTTAAGAGCTATGTCTAAGTCATGACAGACAGATGGACGGATACCTCAAATCCAACTGTATTGCTTCAATGTTGACAAGGAAGTATTTGTGAAACACGAACAGGCCCCAACCGCCCCCAAACTCGAAGGGGTATGGGTTTTTGTAGATTTAAAATATATTTTCTATGAAAA
>LQRL01076799.1:4031-14202 GCA_001703475.1 Hydroides elegans
GCCATTTAAGAAAACCAGTTTGGCTGTTACTAGACTAGCTTTTGTCGTGTATGACTTTGCATCAAAATAGTATACTAATCATATGAAAAGCATGTGAGATGATTGTATATCTTTGCATATGTTTACGTATTAAAGAAATTGATATTTGATTCAAATATCAATTTCTATAACACGTAAATATGTACAAAGATAAACGATCAGCTTAAATGCTTTCCAGATGGTAATTTTTTATGCTAGTATCTTGCAAGTTAAAATATTATAATTAAAAAAAAACAATAAAGTGTGAAATGTGAATCCTATTCATCTTGCTAAAAACCTAGATTATCAGGAAAACTGGTTATAAAAATTATCATATTGAAAATCAATTATAAATTTAAACAATAATAATTCATTATATTAAGAATAATCCGTACACAAAATTCTTTATCAGTCCCAAACAGCTTCTTTTAGAAATAATATCACTTACCCTAGAGCATCATCGCTTTTATTGATATTTCATCTATCGTGTATAAGCATGTTTATTCATTTTGTATAGTGATTTTGTAATAAATCCTCCTTAATCAACTTTGAAGTTAAGGTCTCTGGAAAACTATACATTGTGATTATACATTTTCCCAGGACTTCAGGCAACTAAGTTACATCACAATAAAATCAATAATCCAATGAAAACAATGAGGTTAGATAATCAGTGATATTTTTATATATCTTGTTTAAATTGATACTTTATAAGATTGACATATTTATTGATGTTTACTCTTGCTCTCTTTTTGTTCGTTTAATGGTAAACTAAAAATATCTAGCAACATCGATGACGAGCACATAAATTTATGACGTCATGTTGCTTTTTGGACATAAAAAACGTTTTAATATAGTTAATAAAACACGTTTTTATAAGGTTTTTCGGAAACGAGTTTTTCTCGTTTCGAAGTTACCTTAAACAAATGATTCTATGAAAACGTGTTTAAAACGTGATTTACACCTAAATGAATACGTACATAAAACTTTTTAAAATAGTTCTCGGAAACTTTCTGGATAAATACGTGGTAAAAACGTATTTAATACCGTGGTTACTGTGTAACCTAAAATGCACCAATAAAAAACGTGCAAAATACGTTTTTTGTTTACTGGGTAGCCACTCATATGTTAGCTTGCTATATAGATTCTTTGTGTTACGCCCCTGTATGTATAGATCAATAGAGTGCTGCAAATGTGAACTATGTAGATTCTGATCTTAAATGTTTAGGCGAGAACAAACACAATAAATTCTATTAGTCTGCATGCCAAATGTCAAACACATTGAAATGGTCACCGTGATTCTATCAATAATCAGATACACCACATTTTTATGAACAAAAAATATAAGGGATTTTCATTTTTTACACATTGGAAGAACATAAATAATAAGAATGACGATACATTGACATGAACAATTGCCGGATTCTTGTCCCTATCTAAAAAAAATGCAAAAAAATGTCCAGATCGCAAGGTCTAGACCTGGAAAAACCAGACTTTATACCCCCGTAAATTAATGAAGGCCTAAATTTAATTATATCAAAATGCCAACCTAAATTTCAAACAATATAGTTTTGTTCGTCTTTGACACGACACACATAGGCGTCATAGTGAGCCAGCCTTTTGTTAGCCAGTAGGGTAGAAATGAGATAACCAGATCAATGATTAATCGGCTATTGGCCCCTCCCCACCGGGCGGAGGTCATCACTGAATAATAAACTTAGTATCATGACGTAAGAATTTTGAAAAATAAATGACGTAAGAGTATAAAATCGGCTTTATAAAAAGGTTAACAAATCAATTAAAGCAAACTGCTATTTACTCTCATTCGCTTAATATTCAACCTATTTTCTTAAAAAATGTCATTAATGCTCAAAATGAATACTTGCATGAAGAAGGATATTATATAAAGCTGGTTATAGACATAACAACCTGCCCGGCACAATTTTAGCGTCACATTTCATGTTACGTCATGATACTCATTTTACTCCTCCCCAGGGGAGGTCAATAGGGTCTTAACCATTGATCTGGTTTTCTCATTTATACCTTACTTTTACTAGTTAACACTTTCCGTCTACAATGCTTTACATTGTTCTTAAAAACTTTGCAGAATCAACAAGATAAAAAAATAACAATAGCGTTTTCGGAATAACTTTGTTAATATTTCGAATCTTAAATGTAAATTCAATTCAAACGATTCAATCATATCTTTTTCAAATCAAATAATGCGCTTAATATGTAACGTAATTACTTTTATTTTTTCATTGAACTTTCATTCAATTTTGCTTTAAACAGAACATAAAGAATCACCTCGCACGCATGTTAACGGCAATGAGAAAAATGAAAAACATCATCAACAAAATCCAAATAATATGAACACTATTGTAACGCCATTGGAACGGTTACAAACGATAACCGAATCACAGGATTTCAAGAACCTATTATACGCGTTATCAAATAGAACGTTTACACAGAATATGTCGATCGAGTTGCTGTCCCTAGCTTCATTTCTAACGAGTGAAACTGGACGAATCGGAAACCCGCATTTGAAGAAAATGCGTTTTGACCAGATGGAGTTACGAACGCCGCAGTCTGAACTAGTCTTAGAAGGTAAGTTTAATCACTATTCGCCGTAAGAACTGTTTATACTAAATTCAAGAATAAGTACAATGCATAACATAGCTTCCATGTGAACAGGCCCTTAAACGTGAATACATTTTAGGTAAATATTTGTAATAAAGTGCAATCAAAGCATTTGTCTGTAGTTCTAGGTGAGAAAAGAAACGGTGTTTTCGTAGAGTGCGGAGCGTTTGATGGAGAAACAGCATCGAATTCAATTGAACTCGAATTCTACTACAATTGGAAAGGAATTCTGATAGAGCCCAATCCATTTTACTATACGCAGGTAAAAACAATTATTACATATCTGCCTGATTTCGTTAAAATAAAATAGTACGCAGCCTGAGCCCCCCCCCCTTTAGCGGTCTCCCGAGGGGAATATATTTTCCCGTATGTTACCGAAAATAGTGAGTATTATTTGTAATATAGTTTTTATTGTGTGTTTATATAGTTTGGTTTCGCCTCTAAAGGAATCATAAACATGAGTTACTAAAGGTATTCATAATTATTCCGAGAGGTTTTTGTCCCTCTGGACACCGCCCTTGGTGGATCGCAGACGTTACCTGGGAGAACAATAGGAAATATGCGGTATTCCCGCTGTGCGAGTGGAGAGCATCGTATTTGCTCATAAAGTCTTAAAAAGAACTTGACCAAAACTGCAACTCGAACAGAGCTGTTTTCTCTGCAGTTAGTTATAATGATGAGTTGTGTAAACATCCTCTAGCTTTATAATTAATCATAATTCAGACTTAAAAATCAATGGTCATGTTCGTTATATATTTTCCTTCATTATCATAACATTTTAAAATCCATTGGTTCACAAATAAATATTCTATAAGTCCATGAAACTTAAAGAGTAAATGGTAGTAAATATAGTGAAAATATACCCCGTGGAGCGTCAGTCTACACTGCTGATGCCTCGTATTTTGGTTCGTGTAATCAAAATTCATGCTTATCGCATAAGGACTATTCATGTGCTAACATATACAAATTAGAATTGTGACTCAATTATTTCGTCTCAGTGCAATAGCACTTTGACGTGCCTCATGTTTTCTGTTTTATGTTGTTTTAAATATATGAGTTTAAGAGAGCAATAAATCGCCGGTCCTGCCCGGCTGATAAGTCTGTTTGTACTTCAAAGGGATACACCATATACTACGATATTTCGCCAATGTATCGTTCATTGTTAACACCACAAGATGCTACAAATCAAGATCCAATCGCGTTTGTAGAACTTGAAAAAAAATATTATTTTTCTAATGTTAAATAGCATCGAAATAATAAATCATATATAAGGTAATGCTATGAAACGATTTGCTATTTCTAAAAGCATTTTAATAGTTCACTTAAGATTAAGGAAGCGTTTCTTGTTTGCCCATTATCAAAATCGTTACATTGACATTCGTTACTTGGTTTAAACGAATGACTAACTACTTCTTTCAAATATCGTTCACTTGCATAAACATAGCATTTTGAATAAACTGTTTTGTGAAACATGTGGTCGGTCTTCGCATTTCACTTTTCGCGGGCAATCAATCGCCGGTTTTTTCCCAAAACACATGAAATATTATGATAAAAATGAGTTAATGAAGGGTGTGGCGTCTTAAAATGAATGCATTCAATCATTCATCTTTAACATAGTCTCATATACAACATTCAATTACGAATAATTGTGTGTCCCAAACTATGATTCAACTTTAATTGTCTGCAATTTTAAAAGACCCTTTTTTATTCAGGTTCAATTTTATTCTATAGCTTTGAACAACCGTATTGCTTGTTATTGATATAAGACAAAACTTATTTGATTGAAGGATGTTTTTCATAGAGGTGTTCGTCCTTACGAAGGGGCATATTGTAATTAAAAAAATAGTTAAAGGCTTATTCTGTTACAGCTTCTAATTGGTTCAAAAGTGAATGGCTAACGATTTGAATCAAGCGAGGCTTGGGAAGGTTTTAAAATGCGTTTTTTTTTTCAGGAAACGTTAAAAATGAAATTCTTGATGGACAAAAACGCTTTTATACTATCAGCCAAAAGAAACTATAATCCTAAATTGGTGAATATCTTCGCAAATTCTCAATATTCTAGATTGAAACTTTCAACATTGTCATTAAATGTAGCTTTCTATCTAATTCTTAAGTTTCATGCTAATAGATCAATGGTTAAGGTGTTAACTTTGTGTAGGGGTCAACACCTTATTTTTGAGTGAAACTTGGTTATGCGTATTCTGATTATAATTTGGGACTGTAGATAAAAGAGTGTGACCTTTATGCAAGTTTTGCCAAATTTATTTCAATTTTATAAAACACACATGGCCACGTCACGCATCCATCAACATTATTGTAATCAAGCTATGGAGATGCTTAAGACCCGTAATTCTGTGAGAACATTAGTGTGCCACTTTTAATTGTAAAAAGCTATATTTTATCGTTTGGAACATTACAATAAATTCATAGGGAGTAACAAGGGAAGACAATAGATTCGGCGGTGGGAGTTAGAAATGTCGAATCGGGATCGAGACGATATACCTGTGTAGCCGGTTTCGCCGTGAGGGGTTCAAAGCGACCGAATCACTCGACCCGACAAATAGTCGGATCAGTCTAAATACGTTGAAACGACGTTTGCGCGGAAACGGATAATGCCTTACGCAGAACGTACGTTCGAAACTGCGAAGTCGGCGTCGACGAAACAATTTTGCAAACTAGTAGCACCCTTTGACATTTAGCGTCGAGGCCATTTTCATCTGAACCACTCCTATGGCCGCCAAGGGGCGTATAGGGGCCTCAGCGATCATTTTGTAGCTTGTTCTTAAAACCAAATTGACCGCTTCCGGGAAGGTTCTGTTATGGTTTGAGATGTCATCCGATACGGCTAGAAGCCTTAGCTACGGAGTCTCGACGAAAACCTAACGACCAATCGTTACATTGACCCGTATATTCATGACTTTGCCGTTAACTGCCGTTTATGCATCGCAAAAGGCTAAGGGTAGTCATCTTTAATGTTTCAGAAATCCTAAACCAATAATGATAATCGATATTTTGAAAAAGAAATCTTTGGGAAAATGATGAAATAATATGCTCTGTAAATTGCAACATGATCGAATAAATGATAATACTAAAATTATGTGTTTGACAAAAGATTATACTTTCTTTTGGCGGCTGGTATAAAACCAATCAAATATAGTTGTTTTCTCGCTTTAGAAATGTATCTCTGTTAAACAGGTTGACCCCTATTCTACTTAAGATTATGTTGTTCGTCCATTCAATGACACATTTTCCAGACTACAACTCTTTCAAAACCGTTCTACCTTTTTAAATCAACACGTTTGCTTGATTTATAATCATTGTGTTAAAATTGCGAAAAATGGGCAATAATATATCAAACTATCGACATCATCAACGAATATCATAGACAATGAAATAATTTACTGCCTATTTCATAAACAAATAATGAACGAGTTTTGTTTTTTTTCCGACGTTATGCGCTGTGTTTTGGTAACAATGTTTTAGGGTGGACGTGGAAAATATATGGGATAGGTACAATTGAATTTGGTGCAGAAAATGTGTAAATACAAAGACAAAACTGTAAAACAATCGATCTTTGAACAACATACTTCGTTAATTCTAATGAAAGGTGGGAGATGATGACAACGAAAATCAAATATAAGAATAAAGACTCAAAGTTAAATCAGAGCCATTGCTAACTCTCGACGGTGTTCGGCAAACGTACATGTATATCAATGTCTGCTATGGAATTGCCAATTAGTAATGTATTTTAATGTTAAGCCTACTGTCACGTCTATTCCACCAGGTGCTAGGCAAGAATCGTAAAGTTCAAGCAATCAACGCGTGTCTTAGTCCGGAGAAGGAACCAACTCTTCTGAGCATGAGTTTGAGCGGCTGTGCCCAGGTGAATTGAAATTTAATGAGATTATTTTAAAGCAAATTCAACGGAGGGATGGATGGGATTAATAAATTAGAGCATTTAGCCCTAAATATCTTAAATGAAATGTACAATCCCATGTCAATCCATCTCAGTGTGAATTCCAATGTCAACAAAGAGTCAGGGGTGCAACTAAGCGGTCGCACGGTCGCATATGCGACCGTCGTTTCGTCCGCGCGAGTGTCGTTTTAGACGACACTCGCGCTAGTGCGAGTCTCATTTTAATCGAAAAATAGATTGTGCAGAAAGCTTTCTTTTTAGACACATAAAAAATTGCGCTCGCGCCTTCAGCGCTCGCATTTAAGAAGGTGTATTTTCTAGTTGAAATATTCCGCGACTATCGTTTTTCCCGCGCGAGTGTTGTTTTGGATGACGGTCGCGCTTGTCCGACCGATAATTTTCGGTTAAGGTACACCCTGAAAGAGCCAATTTTTTTTCGAGAAGCGATTATGGTAATCTTTACAGTTATAGAAGCATCTATCTTACTCATATCTCTATAATGATAATTGTCAGTCCCTCTCAAATTCAAAAAAGAACAGTGCCTCTCCTTACTTGGTCTTGCTTTCTGTTAATTCTTTTCTAATATTCGGGTTATCATTTCAATGCGTCTGCCAAAAAATGATGTCATGCAGTTTTTATCAATTAGGACATTTATAAAATCGTCAGTGTCTGCCTTGAAATCATAGTAATTTAAGGAAAAATAGGATGCATTGACTGGTTCAATCACGCAACTGATTTATGTTTTAAAAACAGCTCTTTTGAAGCAATATTTTATAATGTCTAGTGTTTAGTATGACGCGATATCTGTGCAAAAATTAGTTTTGCGATTTCGAGGTTAGGTTTTTCTGTGCGTATTCTAAGCACATTAACATAGAGAGTGCGAATAACTTTGCGAGGTTGTAGATCGAGGAATCTCTGGATGAAATGTCGTATAATATAAGTAAAGTTGATAAATATAATAATAAATAATAAAATACTAATAAATTAATATTGAGTTTACGTACGTATAACGTCAGTCATAGCCATGTTGAACCATCATACACCGCCCGTGTGTTATTTTATTTTATGCACGGTAGAATGGAGACGATTAATTAATAAGAACATCTTTTAAATCGTCAGTGTTTGTCGTGAAACCATTCCAATGTAAGGAACAATAGAGTAAATTACTTATTCGAGCACATAAGAATTAATTTTTTTTTTTTTTTTTACTTTTTTACAGACTTGCAAAACAGTGAATGCAACCAACGACAACTCAAAACAAATAGCAGTTCCATGTCTACCCTTTCACACCATCCTGAGCTCACTTCATATGACCACAGTGGATTATTTCAGCCTGGATGTGGAGGGGGCCGAATTCAAAGTTTTGCAGACCATTCCATTCGACAAATTTGACATAAAAACACTTAGCGTTGAGCATAAGCATGGAGGTGTAAGCAAAGAAGAGGTTATTGCTTACATGAATGAACAGGGGTATAAGTTGTATAAGGAAATACATGTAAGCAGGGCAGATATTCGACTTTTTGTTGATGATTTATTCTTTGTTCAAGCATCGCTTATGACTTCATAGTTCTTATTTGGTCAACTCTAACGGGATATTAGTGAAAGAGTTTTAATCAAAGACATTTTCTCACAAAATAATCGCTTATCGCGGTCAATTGTGTACTAGATATATTTTCATAATAAATATTCAAATCATCTATGTGACACCAACATGATATATCCATGTTTACTTGGAATGTGCATTTTAGAGGCCAAAAAATACCCACAGATATGGCTCATTGAGTGTAATGGAATCTGTCATTTTCCCAATAAACACGTACAGAAGCAGCACTAAATTTTGGGCACCAGCAGAAGGCTTGTAGATATAGATAGCTTTAAGGTAAGCAACCCCGCTCAAAACGTCCCTGAATATGAATATACTCATTGATGGCACAGTGATTCGCCAAATAAAGCATACAGTCGATAGTCGAAGACCACATCACGAGCTGTTCCCGAAAAAAAAATTCACACCGAATTCCAGCTGGCTTGGAAATTTTTGAGAAAATTTGTATTAGCTTGAAAATTGGTGCAGTTTGAGGAACACCTTTTTTGATAAATCCTTAATTATTGTAGCAACAAAAAAAAACGCGAATCATTATTTCGAAATTGATAATACTTGCTTGCAATTATCTAATAAACGGTTATTTGCAAGGTATGATGAGTAGTTTGGTTATATTAAACATTTCAATTTTCGCAAAAGGTGTTCCTTTTCAGTTCCTAGTTGGCCAGAAAAAGGAGAAACAGCCCTCGGTGAACATCTTTTTGCAAAATGTTAATGTTCGAAGCCCATTATTTTGTTGTCGTTTAAGATTGTAATGTTGTTAAAGGTGATTTTATCACTTTTTGAAAAAAAAGTGTCGTGGGGTGCCCTTCGAATATCAAGACATGTTCCCATCATCAACGTTCACAGGCACCACCCAATATGCTACCTCCTTTCTGGGGAGTCTCTAGTTTTATTCGGTTTTGGGTCGGCGGATCTCGATGGGATTTGTCGCATTGACCGAATGCGATAAGGGACATCGAGGGTTGCTGTGAATGAGCGAGATTTGTCTTCATCTTTTGTTGTTCTTAGGAAAAAAAGAAACAATTTGAAAGACTTTTTGTTTACCATTACCAGTTAACTATTCCGAAATCTTTTATTGTTGTATTGCGTTGTCATTATTCGTGGTATGCAAAACAATACAAATAACGGGTAAATCAAAAAGGAATTATCAAACCGATCAAGTTATATTGTATCAACATACGTTTAGGATATGCAACCTGAATTACCATTTCATGGTATTTTGTTTTGCACAATTTCATGTAGCCTCTACAAAATAATAGAATATTCTTATTGGACTGAAACCCGAAACCCATAAGTACATGTAGATATGCTTTAATTGGGCCTTATAATCTAAAATATATATCAGGGCCTGATTACATGGAAAGCGGCGAGGAGCGGCAGCGGCAATCATACTAATATGTTTTTTTTTGTAGGACTTTTTTTTAAGGAGCGCTGCAAATAGTATAAAGAACATATTGGTATAATTGCAACTGCTAGTCCTTGTCCCTCCCGTGTGAACAGGCCCTATGCATCATTAAATGTAATATATAGTTAAATAATAAACTATCAAATTTATGTCTGTTGCGCTACATTATTGCTAACGCGTGGTAATATTGCACCAGCCATCCGGTATTAAAAGGAGACAATAATTATTTAGTACATTAGTATGTATATTTCAATAATCGGCAAAGAAAAGCGAAGCTTTTCTTTTGCCTTTATACAACGGGAACATTTTTTTTTGGTTTAAGACAATGCGTTTTTGAAAACAGAAATAATACTACGGGCTCGCACATTCAAAATGGCGGACCATGGAGAAATTTCTGGGGTACTACAGTACCCTAATGATTTTGATCACGTCGCAATTTTCACGAAAGTATTTTTTTTAATTTTGAAATGTAAATAACAGTTTTTCAATATCATAATATATAAGCAATAATACAGGAAAGTGCAAAATAAAGGAGAAAACGATACTTTTGTAATAAAGAATGCAGTTTGCTTGGTTACAACGCTTGACGCAA
>LQRL01076805.1:0-10571 GCA_001703475.1 Hydroides elegans
GTGGTATATATAGCATTTTGGAGGAAATTATTCACTGTCTTTATACATATAAATCATACGTTGTGCATCTAGATCAAGACTTATATGCAACACCGGATTAACGATGAAATTCCATGCAAGGATAAAATAGTGAATTCAATAGTCTACAACCGATAGACCGAACGTAACAAATGGTTCCATATATGTGAGTTGAAACGATATCCACTTTCAAAATGAGGGTGAAATACGGAGGCGGTACGATCGACCTTAAACTGGCCGGTGCCAAACTATGGGCCGGTGTGATGTTGGCATTATTCGTCATATCGACTATCTACTTCCTGTCAAACGTACATAAACCGGATGACATTTCGAACTCGGAATTCGAAACACCGTCGAAGCGAAATATCCCCGCGAAACCACTAGAACCACCAAGGGAACCAAAACAAGACCAGCACATCAAAGGAAAACGTTATGATGACGAGCGGACTTATGTTCCCATGGTAATGGACAGTGCTAAGAGCAATTATGAATCTATTATTATTCAACAAAAAGACATGCTTACCAATCAAGTGCGACCGGATGATACGCATTATAATATCAACGTGACGCTAAGTGATAAAATATCGATGGATCGAAAGCTGTTCGATTCTCGACCGCCCGTGTGCAGGGAGTTTCATTACAATCTGGATACGCTGCCGAAAGCCAGTGTCATCGTGCCGTTTTATAATGAGGCTCTGTCGATGCTGCTGAGGACCATTCATAGTATACTAAATAATTCGCCCGATTCGCTTCTAAATGAGGTACGTTTTAAATATTGCTATAGATATATAGACTTACATGTACGTATGTTGATATTTATAGTAAGCGGGGTCGATCGAGTAAGATTTCCTCTATGAATCGAGAAGGGGACAATTATGATAATCTTTTTCGACATTTTTGTTAAGTAAAAATAAATAAGGCTACATGTATATAACCGTTAAAATGTGTTTGAAATATTTAAGATAAATTGTATACAATCAGTCGAATCATACACACATTTCCATGAGATATTAAGACGTAATCACTTTCATATAATCTATATTACAAAGGCGTCGTACTGGCACATTGTCGATATTCGCCTACTTTAAATGAATGTGTCGGGGGTGACTTATCGTTATTGACGCCTTAAAGGATTTTTCAACGTTGAGGCGACGTAGGTTGATTACTTCGAATTTGATGACATGAGACCCATACAACGTCACACATCGTTATGACGTTTTAACAACGTTCCGTGTCGTTAGAAACATATAAACATAAAGTGTATCCACTTTCGAAATCTTCTATAATGACTAAAATCACTTTTGTAGATTATTCTTGTGGACGATGCCTCAACGCGTGATTACCTCAAAGAGCCGCTGGACAAGTACATTGCGCTTCTACCAAAAGTGCGCATCATGCGAAACACGCGGCGAGAAGGTCTCATCGTTTCCAGACTCATTGGATCCAGATCTTCCAAAGGTATGTTGCATATGGGGGATCAAGTTATTGTTTTATTGAAGTTTGATTATTAGGTATTTCATTACATGAACAATGATTTTTATCCACTCACTTTATATGGAGCTTGATTTTATGAAATGTGATTACATGGAGTTCGATTTTGTGGCCTATTTAGTGGCGTCGTAAAACCCAAAATTGACGTTTATTGGTAGTTACAAATAAGATACCTATGTCTGACGATGAAGCATTCTTTCTGTTTCTCGTTAACTTGTGGTTATTATTTTGTCCTGTTTAAATTCGGTTATTTTAATATGTTGGTATCTGATTAATATAATAAATTGACAATAGAATCCGGTTAAATTGATTAAGCACTTATTTTACTGCTGTCATTCTGTCAATAAGCATATTGATATGTCTCACCCCTTCTTAACGCATATGTCTCGTGGTCATGTTTCTATCGACACCTCTTCATCTTATAAAACTTGTTTTTCCTACAGGTCCCGTGGTCATCTTCTTGGACGCCCACACCGAGTGCAACATGGGATGGCTCGAGCCACTTCTAGACAACATTCAACGCCACCCGGCCAGTGTGGTGCAGCCCTTTGTAGATGGCATCGACCAATATACGATTGAATACACCGCACCGCCTGTGTTATACAAGGGCGCGTTCAGCTGGGATATGGGGTAGGTTGACATATGCAATAATGTATATATAAATAATTTCAAGGGTAATTTAAGTTAGCAGCTTGGACACCTGTCTCAATTTGAGTTAAATAATAAATCCAATGTACGTTCTATGTGGATTATGCAGGTTATCCATGTTATGCCTTTTCGTATCCTCAAATGGCTAAAGCTCACTAGTAAATCATTATTGTACTCTCTCAATGTTGGGTTTTATTCTGCATGTAAAAATTATAATTTTGTATCATTACTCGACAAACAATACGATCATTTTTATCTAGTACAGACGATAACAAAATACGTTTTAGAATTTAAGAATATAACCGTACAAATATTGTTGGACGGTTTCTTTGTAAACAATAGGTTGATATGCATTTAGTGCTTTAATCTAATAATATTGATTATTAGTAACTGCTGTCCTATGAATATTTCTTTTAATTTTTTACCCTATGCAGGTACCGGTGGCTGAAAGTGCTGGACCACGACGCCAAAGCCTCCCAGGAGACGGGCCAGCCCTTTTTCTCTCCAACGCTTGTGGGTTGTGCCATGGCGGTAGACAAGGAGTACTTTGAACACATTGGCGAGTTTGATGAAGGTAATAACAGGATATTGTCTACTGTACAGGATGCTTTTAAATTGTAATTGTGTACTGTTTAAATGACATGTATAATTGTTTTTTTTTTGTGTTCTGTTTCAACTTTTATTTGTTCTTACGCAAAAATTAAAAATAAAGCTTCAAAAATATCATATCCAACGATTTATCTGAAAATTTATTTTCAACGTTGCAACGTTGACATAATATATCGTTAAAACCAGCCACGTACATACTTGTAATCTTTGATAACAATCGACCTTTCCTTTTACAGGCCTCAAAGTATGGGGCGGCGAGAACATCGAACTGGCCTTCCGCGTGTGGCAATGCGGGGGTCGCGTGACCACCGTCATCTGCTCACGTGTCGGTCACGTGTTCAAGAACTTCCCTTACAAGTTCGACGGCGACCGAGAAACGATCGTCTCAAAAAACCTCATGCGTGTCACGGAGACATGGATGGACGGCTTCCGGAAGTACTATTATGCGTCCGCGCGCACGTATGATTTTAAAAGGGCTGAGCTGGATGCGGAGGAATTGACGTCACTGGCGGAGAGGATTCAATTACGTAAGAGGCTGCAGTGTAAGAATTTTGAATGGTACATGCATAATATTATACCGGAATTGCCCATACCGCCGTCGGATGCCGTTTATTATGGCGAATTATCGAACTTGCGCACGCATGCGTGTTGGGAACTAACCGACGATTATTACGTTGGTATGAACTACCTTTGTTACGAACACAAGATCATACCCGAGAATTACTTCTACATCGATAAACGCGGCTTGCTACGCTACCGCGAGAAATGCGTTCGCATCAAACCGCCGGCGCCCGCGTTACGCGTCAGCGAATGTCCCCCGGCGGACGCAGATATCAACGACTACGGCGTGTGGTCCGTGAAGAATCGCGGCGTAACGTGGGGCCAATTAGCGGTCACCTACAAGAACGCCAACGGGCAATTCGAAACGTTCTGCATCACGCAAGTAACAAATGTCTACGTCACAGAGCATGACAGGACACAGATGCCCCAGCTGGGTATGTGTGAGGAGAACAATGATTTTCAAATGTGGATCTGGACGTATAATTTTGCGTGGGATCAGGTGCCCAAGCGATTGCATACTATTAATGAGATCGGTGCTAAGGATAACTTTATTATGTAGCTTGGTGGGGGAGTTTGTTTTTGGATTGCAATGTCGCTTGTGCTACATGTATGTAACAATATTGTATATGATAAGTATATTATTGGTCGGTTGCACTCCATGGTGTTAGTACCAAACTGAGCTTAAGCGATGTTTGAGCACAACTTTATTTTCCTTTAAGAGACAATAAACTAATATTTTAATATTGATTGCTATTAAATCTATCATTGTCATAAGTGTTCACCAACAAAGGTTTATGAATATATACCAACTGATGAGAAACACGCATTTTCATGAAATTTCCAAGCGCGGCTTGATGCTAACATCGCGGAGTGCAACCGGCCATTTATCTTATTGTGTGCGTCTAAAATTTACTATGAAAAATAAAGTAATATGTTTGAGTCTATATAAAAACAAATAATTAAATTAATTTTGTGTGTAAATACAATTTACAACTTTTCTGGTTAAAAACATACATTTTGAGTAAAACAATTTTTGCATGATGTTTATATTCATTTAGTTTTTTTTCTATAATTGTACAGCTTAGAAAATAGCTTTGTGTGGAGAAAGTCGTCAAAGTATTAATGAAACCTTGATTTTGGTTTATCTCAAGACTGTGCTGCTGCTAGTGTTTTGCCTAAAGTTGAATAGTTACCAGTGTCCTGTTCTCAAAATATACATGTAGATAGCAAGAGATAAGTAGTTGGTTATCGAAATAAGACTTTAAACGGTGTAGGAATATATCTAGATTGTTTTTACTCAACTCAATAATCATAAGTATATAAACTAAATTATTTTCTATTTATAATCCTCTGCTGAACATTCTTGCATAATTTCAGCGCCTTACCCTTTATTATTTCATATAATTGACGCTCCAAATAAATAGCATATTAGTGCCAGTTCAAAAAAGTATCTATTGGAATTGAAATCAAAGGCAAAAGAAATATGCATTGTATATATATCAATCTATTTAGTGTACATTAAAATCTGTATATACATTTTCTAAATCAATGTTTGATAACATATTCTTATTTCTATATAATGATTTTAACATAAATGACGGACATTACTTCAATAACACATAACTCATAACGTCAACAATTGTGCAGTTTTGATCAATTGCATTTTACAGTAAAAAAAACGTGGTGCGGTCTAGATCAAATTCATGTTACAGTAAGAGAAAAAAAATAAAACAAAAGGTGACAAGCTGAACACGTGATAACAATGATATGAAAAGTTCCTTTTGAGCAAAACTGATTTAAATGTCTTGAATGACAATTTTTACGTGTCATGGTGTTCTAATTCTCATATGGCACATCACAGATTAGTTAGGTCTAATTATATACAATCGTTCTTGGATATAACATTCAATGTGCTTTATACATAATTCAACAAATAATCTTGAAACGTAAATCTGATATCTGATTAAAACTTTTGCCAGACACTACGAGACATTGAAAAAGGTCTGTTTATATTTGCGTATGCTCGTATATTTTTTCTTAAGTCTTACTTCTTTTATCTTACTCTAAACGAGTATGTGATGGATTCATTTCCAATTCACCCAAAAGATATAAAATGAATGCAATTATTCTAAGTTCAAAATGAAAAAAAAAATGAAATTCTCAACTCCCAGAAAAAAATATCTAATATCTATTAGATATTAAATTTGTTTTCGCCTATATTCTTATTAAGACATATATGATGGTTTCGGGTATTCCTTTATGCTCCGACGTCGGACGAACGTCCTTCTTACTTCAAGCTTCGTTGAGACATCGCAACGACGCTGTTTCTACATACGAAACGTAAATACCATATGGAAAACTTTCATTTGTGTACAAAACTCGAACATCCTCTCGACGTTGCTCGACATCTTTCCGAGTTAAAATAAATTATACTGAAACTCGAACGGGTTGAAAGGTGTTATATATCTGATAAGGTGTCGTGTAATAGGATTCTAGGATATAACGCAGTCATTTGTAGATCGTAGAGAATCTTAGAAACCTTTTCAGAGCATGATATGACTCGATTCAGTACAAAAAATTCATTGAGTTGAATTGCAATTATTTTGACACTTTGGATCATTAAATTCAATATACAACAATAATAACGGTCGATAAGCACAATCCATAAGCATACAATGTCATATGTACAATGCGAAGACATTTTGAGTTAGCAACTGCTCAATGCCACTCCATAAATTTGCGTAGAAATTGAAAATGTCAATTATTGTATAACTTATACAACTATCAGATGGAATTCAGTAGCTTTCTATGGCCTTAATACAAAACTTTTGCAATGCCTTCACATTGGTATTTAATAGACTCTATTAAGAATCTTAGTATAGTAAATAGGGTATTGGTTTATACACCAGTATTGTTATTTCCCATTTCCTCTCCTGGTTTCTCCTTCATCTCGCCGAATGTCGGGTTGCTGAAGCGCACATTGCCTGTGTTTTCAAACTGCACGCCAGCCTGTTGATAAGACGCATAAGTCAAAATTTAAAACGAACAATAAGATAAAATGACAGCAGATATACGATCAAGATGGTAAGGTGCTACACGATATTTTCTTTATCTTAAATATTACTAATTATAAATTACACAGTATCTTGGAAAAATTGCCAGTAAAATGAAAAAAAATATATACAGCCTTGCAGAAAACACAATTATAATGATAAACTGTTTCACATTGTCTACTACTCGTGTGGCCCACCTACTTTTAATATTTAGTGCTGCTGACATACCCGCGCCTCGCTACATACATGTACAAGCGCATGATTGCGTATACTAAAATCAGTTTTTCTATGATACGCATATCCGTTCAACTACATGTACGATGCATTGAATGAGATACTAACCGCTTCAGGATGGTCGTGTCCTCCTTGCTCGTAGGCAGAGCTGCTCAGATCCGAGTGATGGCGGTACTGGCCCTGTTTCGGTGATTTCCTTGATAAAATCAAGAAAAGCAGTGATCATAATCTAAAGTCACACGTTGAAACATTACATGTACATGCTTCTATAAATCAATAGAGCTCTTTGATTTTAATGTATTCATATGTTGATATTATGATTCCGTTTATACTGTTATTGATAATAATAAATTGGTATAGAGCTACACACGTTGAAACATTACATGTACATGCTTCTATAAATCAATAGAGCTCTTTGATTTTAATGTATTCATATGTTGATATTATGATTCCGTTTATACTGTTATTGATAATAATAAATTGGTATAGAGCTCTAGTTATAGCTAAAAAGAATATTACTAAATTTCCCCCTTTTCCTCGACCCAGTTTCTTTTCAGAGTATCACCAATCAAGATAGCACCTTCACATATAGAGACCCTCAAACTATTCATCATATAAACATATACAGAGTCTTATATTCGTATGGTCGACCAATCTGTTATACACTTTACCTGCGGAACCAGAAGAATATCACAACACCAATAATAAAGAGGATGATGAGCGTTAGTACGATGGGAACCACGATGGCCGCTTCGTTCACATTGTCTTCATTGCTATCCTTGTCTGTCTGGGCACCAGTGGAACCTGGGTTGTTGCAGTTCTGAGCCCCTAGGAGACATACCGGAAGCATAATATATATTGCAGGGTAAATGTAATAAAGTTAAAAGTCACTTGTGTTTAGGCATCCAAACAAATCGCGCAAACAATGCAAAAAAAGTCCTATTTTTACATGAACAGAAGGTACATGTATCAATTGCTACATTTGCGTGAAGCAGTCTAAGGTTTCCTCTTTACATTTGTCACGTGTTCCGCACCACATCTCGTAAAGCACATCTCTTTCAAGACCTGGGGAATTAAAATTAGAGATCGAATCAGGAATAACAAGATCATTATTAAACAGATTCCAAATGTATTATCTTCTTAAACTCTCAAATGTTTAAACGCACCTGCATTGCATACACAGCTGGGTTCACTGGCCCCTGGGAGCATAGTGCAGTGTTGCGAGTCTGGACAGTTGCACAAACCCGGAAGCGGTCGCCCTGGCTGTCGAGCTAGTTTTGGAAAAAAGGAAAATGTTATAACTTATTTAGGTTTCAACATAACATATTTTAAATTGAAGAGGCATACCATTGTAGGTATTAAATGGAAGGTTAATCACTGACATGATGATGTATAGAATTTTGTATACACTGAATTGAATCTACTGACAAGAAAGGCACCCCACGACCCATTTTTCAAAAAGTGGTTAAATCAAATTAAAACAACTTTTTGAAGACGTACAACAACAAAATACTTTTTTTTGGACATAATTGTTTTGCAAAAAGGTGTTCCTTTTTTCCAAGCCAGCTGAGCTATTTCTCCTTTTCTAGCCAGCTTGGAGCAGAAAAGGAAAACCTTTTGCAAAAATTAAATTGTTGAATATAGCTAAATCACCTATGGTGAAAAACGAATAACTGGTTATAAGACAATTGCGAGCAATTACAATTAATTTGCAATAAATTAGTTTCATAAATTATCAAAATTAAAAAAAAAATTATCAAAAAAGGTGTTCATCAAACTGCGAAAATCTCCAAGCTAGAAAGAATTTCCTCAAAATCTCCAAGCCAGCTGAGATTTTGTGGGGAACACCTTTTTTGAGGAACAACTCGTGGGGTACTCTTCTGACAAGTCATGTTGTTTATTAGAACGTTTTAGCTTGCTGACCAATACTATATCGCGAATGAGTCGGTCAATGCTTTGATGTTTATGGCAGAAGATATAACAACCTTCCTGTTAACTGAATTGATGAATGTGATAAATAGAAAGTATTTATCATTTATCGCATTCATTATTAATTCAGTTATTTTGTTTCAGTATATAGCAGAGTGTATCAAAGAATTGCACAACTTACTTGCAACGCATTGTTGATCATTTGAGAAGCGATGATCGTCCGGACAACCGCATTCAAACTGGTCGCCAGGCAACGGGAAGCAAAGATAGTCACAATCTGCACTGTCACACTGGTTGAGTTCGCCTGGAACAGGAGTTTAAAAGATTCATTGGAACATGTCCCGAATCTACAGATCAAGGTTGGTATGAATTAAAGGAGTGTTCACGCAAGAAAAAACCTACATTTTTGCGTGAACAGAGGGGATAAATTGCTATGTTTTTATACAAATGTGGCTTTCGAAAATATCGGGTTTCGTGCTATTTTCTGAGCTTTTTCGGTTGCGTGAACACGGCCTAAGAGTTGAATTTGATATGGTCTTTCTTCTCGAATTTCACCATAATACACAGTTAATTCCTCTAAAGTGAATTCTAAAGTCTCGTTGGAGGCAATGTATAACAGGATATGGGTTGAATGGGACCCTTAAATACCTACCGTTACCAGAAGCATGTAGGGACATTATACATTTTGCACTACAAGATAATGCTGTTAAAACCAGATATTTATTAAACTATTCTATATTACAACTTACCAAGTGGTTGCTTGAGCCTGTGGAAGACCTTGACTGTGCCTCCGGTAATGGGGTTTCCTGACATCAACGTTCGTGTGTCTTTGTTAATATTTGATTTCTTGAATCGCTCGTTCAGTTTACCCGTACCCGAACTCGAGGTCCAGAATATGGAGCTATGGTATAAGATAAAAAAGAAACGGGTCAACTATTGAAAAGGAAGACTAATTTAAAATTCATTTGAGTTGCACTTTTGGTGAATGCAAGAATAATAAATAGAAATTGCAGACTTAAACTTGTAAACGCGTATGGCTATTTGTACAAAAATACTCAATATGAGGTAATTGATTAAGAATGCACCAACTCATAACAAAGAATCTAGATTTGTAAAAGGGTAGGGGGTGTTTCCTATATTACCTGCCAAAGACATCAACAGAATAAGGATGGGCGGTGGTCGAGTGTACGATCGTTCGGTCCTGGCCGTTCGGGAGAACTGATTCGATTGTGTTTTTATCGCCGTCACACCAATAGACCTGCAAAGGAAAGTTCACACTTTCTTAACATTATTTTAAGAACTATTTATTTCATAAATCCATAGACACACAAGTGACAACCTAAATTATTTTCAAAGTACTTACTATTAATCAACATGCCAATTAAAATGGTCAAGATTCACTACTACTGGACAATACCCTGGTTTATACAACAGTTTCCAAAATAAATCATCACATCATATTTTCGTTGCAACATTACGTCAAAAGACTTTCATTTTGTTTAAGCGACGACTAATTTTCAACTTAGCGAGGCATTTACATAAAACATCAAAACGTACATGACGCCCCCTCCAACGGGGAGGGGGGGGGTTACATATGATCAGCGCCTGTATAGCGTTTGACGAAAAATGCCTTACTCGGTTATCCTGACGATGATCAATAGCCAATGAAGCAGGCTGTCGCAATCCTGTTGTCACTAATCTCGACCTTTCCTCTCCATTGGTCTGCGCACGTTCGATCATGGGCAGACCGGTTCCGGAGTCCTCGTTGCTGATCCAGTAGAGATATCCTACAAACGTACAGTCCCGTCCTTTAGTGCATCGAATTGTTATAATAGAATCTTGCCAACATTATAACCCCGTTATAGTTAGTTAGTTAGTCGAGTTGATATAAATTGCCCACTTAGTATCTGGGCTATGGAATATGATTTGTGGTCATGTACTCTACCAATACAAAATCTTGTTTATCATCAATCATCATCATAACAAAGTGCTCACCCAGTTTCGAATCGACAATGAGGCTGGTTGGTT
>LQRL01076807.1:0-20403 GCA_001703475.1 Hydroides elegans
CCTCCCTCAACCCACTCTCACCTGGGACACGACATGGCCGCATCGATGGATCTCCTGGCCGGTTGTCATGGCCAGGGACGTTGCTATGGCGGGCGGGGGGCTCGTCTGGAAACTGGAGCAGGCCTTGACAACCTGGCAATGCGCCTGCAGGTGGTGGCAACGCAGCTTCATGTACTGCTCCTGGAAACGCATGGCGTTGTCGGGGCTTGAGGACGCCTGTAATATCGAGTGTTTAAAGAATTATTATATAGGATATGATGGTAAGACAATACATGTATTAATATACAATCTTAGTTTATGATTTAAGCATTATAGAGAACAATACAGCTCTTCATATTTGAGATAAACGGTGTTGGCAAATTCTTCTTATCAATCCTTTGACTTGAAAGCATAACGCTACGCTAGATGTTAATCACATAATCTTGAAAAAAAAAAACATTTCTTTTCAGGAATTATAATAATATCTATCTCTATATGTTTTAAGAAAAGATAAACATCTACATAAGTGGACCTTTAAGAACACTTTTTTTTCCCACAAAAACTCAGTTTCGCAACACACCCTCAATGAAGTAAGCGCTCTCTGGATACACTGTTCCGCTTTCGTGGCATTTTTCAGGAATGCCGTCACTGACTTGTCATCTGGATCGAGACACGTTTCGCCCTCGCAATACAGAGTCAAGCAGCTCAACCAATACACGCTGCTCCCAGTCCATACCTAAAAAGAAACAGATCCTCTCACAAATACACGCGCACATGTTAATGGTCGTCTTTAAACAAGTTGACATCCAGAAAATCCTTATTTTATATGCAGCACACTCACCTATGCATGAGCAGAAATTTCAGGAAGTGAGGTCATTCATTCCAACCCAGCCCCTCGCCCCTCCCCGAAAGAAATACATGGATTATTGTCATGATTAAAGGCCCGTATGTAAACCCTCTCAGCGGGGCATTAAATTCTTTATATCAAGATAACAGATGAAATCGACGGTTCCGTTTCGAGCCACTTGTATACGGGGGTTTAAATCAGTGATTTACATACCATATATTCCCTCATAAATGTTAATGCATAGCATACTCATTTAGCATATATCATATCGTGTAACGCACTCTCCCGTCTGATCCCGCGGGCGCACCTGTTTATGGACGTCGTTGAATATACGGTAGGCCACGGGATGGTGTCCATAGCGCGCCGCTTGGCGACCTATGCGGTAAGCGGTCCAGCTGTTGACATGTGCGAGGAGCAGTTCGATTGTTTCCAGCACGCGATCACTCAAGGCCTCGCCCACGCATGCTTGGAAGAGCAGGGTGGCCAGGAGGGGCTGCAATGAAGAAAGATGAAAATGAGTGTAAAACGAGGGATGGGAGAGATTGATAGGGAGAGGGAGGGAGAGAGAGACAGAGAGTGGGAGAAAAGGCTTGGAAGGACCACATGAGGCCGTTACAATATGAGGGCAGGGAAGCATATAGTAGGACACAATGAGATGAATCTAGATTAGCATGGTCGTAGGAAGATGCTGTAATGACACAAGAGAGAGAAATAGACAGGTAGAGAAGGACACATTAGAGGAGACAGAGATGTAGGTAGACAGAAAATAAGCGCGAGAGAGAGGGGATAGTGCAGCCAACTGGAGAGGGAGAGGGAGAAGGAGATAGAGAGAGAGAGAGAGAGAGAGAGAGAGAGAGAGAGAGAGAGAGAGAACGAGAGATTGGATGCACCAGGAGAGACCACAAGATACATTGTATTAAGCTCCATAATACAAGCAACAATACACAAATACCCCGAATACAAGCAGTATACCACATCCTTACCAGCAGCTTGGACTGGCGTGTGGCGCGACCCTTCTGTGCCACGTGGTTGGTCGTAAGCTGGATGAGGTCGGGAAGCAGGCCATACAAGAGGTCGTTCTGTCGACTGCTGATCGCTGCTAGGCATTCACACAGGGCGATGGCACTCGGTTCTGCGAATGAAAGGGACGCTTGGTATTGAAGGTTTTACAAGAAAAAACGGACTAAGACTGTGGTTTCACACAGGGCGATGTACCTTTCTCGCATAAACAAAGCACAATGGGTTTGTCGATGAATCGGAAATGAAATGGAGACAGGAAACATCGAAGAAAAGTTCAGTAAGGTTTTCAAAATTATCACTTTATAAATATAAATTTATAACTATTTTATATGGCTTGTGATCAGAGTAGCATGTCGATCAAACCAAAGTATTTACTGTGATATTTTGTTTTCATCACAATAACTCATAAGGGACATAAGATTTTGGACCGGTATTTTGGACTTCAAACCGCGTGGTATCCGCTTTATCAGTTTTATCTCGACTACAAACATGCATTTTCATAAGTCAAACGCAATACTACGGCCGTGCCTAATTGTGATAGAGCTCAGAAAATTATCTATTTAAACGAATTTGACATTATATTATTTTCAATTTTATGAATTGTACTTTAAATGTTATTTCCATGAAAAAAAACTAGACACTTTTTAGAGTGGCCATTTTGGTTCATTAGCTGGTTGCAAGGTCTGTAAAACAGATAACATGGCTTTTGCATCGCTCATAAATGTAAGCAGCGATAACGATATTTTGTCAGTTATAAGGGCACTTTGAAGCCTCTTTTTGTTAGTTGATGTCATCTTCAAATGCAAATGATTTCAATCGAGAGCGATCCAGTACTTAATGCTTATAATAGTTAAATATATGTTTATGTATCGGACTAAGTGTGAACAGGATAAATCTGAATAATAATAAATACTTTTACCTGTGACACACTGATAATATATACATTTAATCCATGAGCAATTTATCATCATGAAATAAAAATAGTGCAGCAAAATAAAATCAGATAAAAAACTAAACATTTAAAATCATCTTTAAGCCTTTAAAGACAAAATTGTTGAGCATATTTGATATTTGCTTTTTAAAAGCTTGATAAATGTTTGGATAAACAATGGAAATACTGATAAAATAAAGGTTGATTATGTCATGATCGGATACATGCGCAATAATTTACACCTGAAATTTTGAAAATGAGATACTTATTTAGAGCTTGGAGAAAGCCATCATTTCGTTATGCGTTATATCTAAGCACTGGATAGATATATGCAATATAAATTTATACGCATTTACACACAATGTATATGGAATCGAATCTACGTTACAATAGACTTTACATTACTATATGTAATATTATATTAGAATGGGAAATTCAATTCGGAGGAAAATTACTTCGATAAAAAGCAACAGGAATGCATAGCTTCTGCCATTCAGTACGTTTGTTTTTTCCAACAACATGCGCTGTATTTCAATATCTTGCAAGTATTTAGCCTAAAGGTCTGTTTATGCTGTAAGATTCGCCCATAAAAACATGAGAACAGTTCAAAAGAGTGTTTATGCATTTTTGCCGAGTGTTTATGCTGAATGACCTGTCGCTCCAAGATTATTAAGAAAAAAAATCAATAGTTTTCAAAGATCAATATGGTCTTGTCAAAAAATGTCCCTTATTTTTGAAGCACATGTTTGCCAAAGAACATAGATTCTATTGCGCGAACACCAAATCGCACTGAAAACCTGCGAAATTTATCCGAATTATTTACTAGATGCCTATGTGTTTAGTACAAATACGGCGACAGATTGTTTGGTCATTGTTTGGATTTTTAAGAACGTTCGAGCCTCGCATAAACACTCGGACTGCCTTGATCGCGCTTCTCATTTTGAGTCTTAAAACCAGTAAGTTTCAGCTCAAAATTATATCAAAAAATCATTTTTTTAGGTTAATTGTGGCGATAGCGACGCTAAATTGAGTATTTGGCACATATTACATTCGTAGATTCCAGAACATCATCTTCCAAATCTTTAGGACCATGTTCAAATTTTACTCTTTTTGCGAAAATCTTATTTTTGGGCTAGCCCGACAAATTATATTTGTAAGGGCGAAACTGTCAGCATAAACAGACCTTTACGATATCTTGCAGCGTTGCATATTTGAGCCTAATTCGCCTCTAAATGTTGCATTTTTTCTCAGTTTACTGTTTTTTTTTTTGGAACTCATTTTAAAGTACAGCAGTGATTTTGTCATTGTAAATTTAAGTTACTGATAAAGTTATAATAAATTAAGTCTGTTGACTGTCTAAGGAAAATGTGCCACAAATTGCAACAAATATAATGCACGCTGCATCATTTCATGAGCCTGTTGATTTGTCATTTCAACCAAGTATTTGAAATATTTTTCAGCTTTTAAAACACTCATTGACAAAGCTTAAGTTATCGTAACGATTGTGAACTAAACTTTACCTTTGAATATCAATATTTTAAAGACAAAAAATAGAAACCAAAAGTTATATTGCAAGGTAATGAACTATTTTGAATCACGCATTTTCCTGGAATGTTTAACGCTTAACTAAATTCATATCATTAGCCACATTTTTTAAATATCACTCATGGTAAAGCATCAGTTTATATGGGTTTAAATAAAACATCGATACAGTTTAAACTCTGGTCTCACAAGCAAACTGATAATTCTAAAAATATAATGATGTGTAAATGGTCAACTCTTTATAGAAAAAAACATAAGAACAATTGTGTTCTTATGATATTTTGATTATTACATCACAATTACATGTTCCACACAGAAGCGACTGCCAGTACAATATCAACATTTTGAACAGTAAAAAATAGCAGTTATTATTTTGTCTCTTTGTTTTTTTTTCTCACCTCTCAGACATATTAGCATAAATATTCGGTACTCCAGGTATCAAAGCCGTCTGAGCGCAATGTTACAGAAGGTATTCGTTGCGAATATTTACCTTGTAGCTATGTTCAAACATGTTTTACTCATATAGTCTTAGTTTATCTTTCTATCTGGTTGGTATATCTTCTTGTTTGTATAACGCTTTTTATATATAAATCTCTAGTTTATACTATTGCAGATAATATTGATGACTTTTCTCAATTAGCGGTATACTTTATAACCTTTAATAACCTTTCTATATTGACAACTACATTATTTATGGTAATCTAGATATCAGTATACTTTATAACCTTTAATAACCTTTTTTTATTGACACCAACATTTTCTATGGTAATCTAAAAATCAGTATTTCACGAATATATTTGTTTGAAAATGATCCATTGCACAATAGTCAGACACAGAATATGAATTTTTATTTTCATTCGCTATAAACAGTTATGGTTTTAATCGAATCCTACTCTCCCAGAATAATCTTTTTTGTTGTACAATATTATGCACTTATCGTTAAACCCGTGTATATCGTGTTTTATTTTGTCCCATAGAATTTCTATGCGGGTAGATAGCACAGCCTTTTCACTTTCTCAAGTGCTATTTCTATACGTCACAGTTCGTATCGTTATATTTGTCTCATCATCGAGGTCTTTCACTTTATTTTCATTTTATTGTTTTGGCTCCATATAGAGCTCGTTAAACATAAACAGTATTCATATTCATAATATCAAAGCTTTATTTTGTTTCATAATTAATATAAGCACAAGCTAGCAATTTTTAAATACCATAGCATATCGGAAGTAAACAACTTGTGAGTAGCATTTAAACATATGTTGATGTACTAAACAAATAAATAAACATATTTTCATATAAATAACGAAAAGCGGTGGTACAATACTCGTCTTGCATAGCGAGCCGTGGTTATAAAGCATGTGAAACAATTTTCTCAGAGCTAAGTGTTGCACACAAACTCAGCATTCTATTGCGCAAAAAAAATATAATTGACAAGAAAACAATTTTGACAGGGCAACTTTCAGAGTAATATATTCGAATTAAAATTGAGTGTTCTATCAAAATCATTGTATGAATACAGGACTGCTATCTAGACCAAAATCGCAATTCCAAAAAGTGATATGTCCGTAAATTAAATGAACACCAACAATTATAATGCCAAGGTTTAGTTATAAGTTAAATCTGACCCGGTAGAACTTAAATGATGTACTTATAAGATCTCAAAGCAAATGATATTCATATACCGAACGCGTGATCTTATTGATAACTAAATAAACATATTTTAGGGGAATTTGTGGCTAATCAGAGTATTAACAATTCGTTTGACAGCTATACCGGAAGCGACATCGAGGTCAAGGATCCATCACCTATCACAGAGAGAATGTCATGCACAACGGCCGCGTCAAAGGATGACAACACAAAGTAAATCAAATATGTAGAATAGCCGAATGGTCCAAATCAAAATGGCCTTTGGTCCGGTATTGGTCCGTTGACCGCTGCATTTGGACATACTCTTATCAATTTTAATTTGTTTCGCTCTACCCATGTTCATTTTTTTTTGTGTGATAATGTTTGCATGTTTCTTCTTTTTAATTAGTATTTACTAAATTTTATGAATAAATTCTTCACATGTCGTGACACAACTATCCAAACCTAAACACTGTGAAAATCATTTAAAGCTTTGCAGTCTACTTAAGATATTGATAAAATACTAGTTTTTCTATGCTTTCAAACTTGAAAAGATTGCATTAAATGCACTAATACACGCATACATAAGCCAAGTAGATCGAATACCGACAAAGTAATTTGGAGTTTGAAACAAACACCTTTTTTTCAAAACATGAACAATATATTAAAATCAGACCATGTTGTTATGATATCAAAGTTGGTATCGAATCGGTGGCATGAGTTCGAGCCCGGCTCATGTCAGATCTCAATATGTTTTCTGGGTGCTTCCTAGGGTTCACAACGGTGCTGTTAAATAATACTTACACCCGATGCTATAGCTAGTTAAGGGATCGATAATTGTAAACGCTGAATGTGGCTATAGATAGTTAGGGAATTAAATATAAAGTACATGTACTAATGTAGGTATCCATCATATTACTCGCGGTTCTTGGTAATTATCAGTTTAAATAAATAAATTGAATTGTAATTGTATATAGTAAAGTGGTTCGGTAAGATCATTGTAGATATAGTGAGCTAATGTAACATATACTCTTTCAAACTCAAAATGAAGCTTTTATGAACTAAATTTCCAAGATCCTGATATTTGAAAGCTAATATACCTTTTCGTCACTTCATTCGACTATGTGAATTAGTAATGTAAAATTTGACTAGACAACCAGTAAAATTCGACCAGCATTTACAATTTTGATCTAAGGGGGCGATGGGCACGAGCGGATAAATTAAGACATATGACTTTACAACAAAAGCATCAAACTAGTTTATCAATTATGAGTTATAATCAAAATTAGCAAAATTATGAGTTATTTGTTACTAAGGTAAAAAATGTAAGCATGTTATATATACTAGGATTTCTATGAATTGTAGGAATAGAATAGACGATAATGTTAATTACTGTTAAAGAAAAAAATGTATATGATATTCAACCTGTGTTTAGAAAGTCTTTCCAAAATTAAACTGATTATTATCTCCAGATAGGATCATCTAATGCTATCAAACGCCATAAAAAAGGCTCTTGATATTTCAAAAGTGAAATTAGTTTCCAATGTGTTTCGAAACACATTGGAAACTAATTTCACTTTACGAAGCCTTTTATTATTAAATGATAGCATATAGAGAACATGACTGACTAGCATCATTTATTAGCAATTTATATTAAATTAAAATTCAGATATGTGTCACTTCAGATGAAAACAAAATGCATTATTGATCAGACATAAGCAGGTTTAACCACACAATTGCGGCTTATGTATTGTAATTTGCAGTCATAATAATAAATATCGTTATCACGTCATTTCTTTTGAAATAAAACTAAATTTGAAATAAACAAATATTCACATTTTTTAATTCATCAATTCAAACATAATCAAAATTCATTCTTATTGTGCAAGGTTTATATGTTTTAGAACTACATCAGAAAACAAAGATGCCTGGGCAACTCTATTGGTTTTTTGTGAGTGAACATGGAAACATATCTGCTTTGAGCTCAATGCTTGAGAAACAAGAATATTCGAGGGAAGAGTTCTATCGGGCTTTGTTCCGCGCAATTTGCAACAAACAATATGATGTCGTTCGTTTACTGCTGAGTCGACCAGAATGTGATATGAATTATTACTTTCAATTTTATTGGAGTCGACGACCTTTTTGGGAATTCGACATGATTGATCTCATACTCAGCCATTCGCTAATAGCCGTTAATAGATATCATTTATACGATATTCTTAAAGTAGGAGCACAGTATAATGCAACCACGACCGTAAAAAGGATTTTTGAATACAATCCAAGATTGATGAATCATGCTAGATGGAAAGGTGAAACTGCGCTCTTCATTGCTGTCTCGCACGGTCATATAGATACCGTGCAACTTTTATTGAAGCCATGCTATTATTGTGACATTAATAAGGCTAATAAAAAAGCAGAGACTCCTCTGATTGCAGCCTTAAGAAAGAATCATGTAGATATTGCGAGGCTTCTTCTGTTAAAAGATGAGTGTGAGGTCAGCAAGGAGTCAAACGATCATGAAAGTGCAATCACGTGGGCATATAAAAACAACCAAATGGGGATAGTTTCAGCCATTATAGACCATCCTACTAGCTCTATAAATCAAAGTTTCAACGCTGCATGTCAGTATGGTGATATAGATAGGGCGCGTCATTTGCTGATATCTTCGCATTTTATTGAAATCAACAAAGTTGATGTCGATGGAAATAGCCCACTTTTTAAGGCTGTAAAAGGCAACCATCTTGCTATCATTAAGCTATTGATTGACACTAAAATTTGTAATTCATGTGCAAAGAATTATGAAGGTGATACGCCACTACACATTGCGACAGAAAAAGGCTATGTAGACGCAATAAAACTGTTATTAGCATATGACCAAGGGCAACAACCTGAACATGTAGAGAATGTTGTCAATGTAAGAAATAACAAGACAATCGTGGATTGCATATCCCCCGCCCCGACTTTGGACCTCGTCACACGGGGAGCAGCACCTGGACATACGGGAAGCTATTCCTAATTTTTTTCTATAGATACAAACTGTTTAAAATGTATTTCTTTTGCGAAATCGAAAAGGTGTCAAGATGTTTAAAATGCAACGTCCTTCTCCTCAAACGTAAGACAAAATCTCACAAGACGACCAAACGTAAGCATGTGATAATATTAGTAACTATTGATGGCTTTCCAGAAAAATTTAAACTTTAATTGCATGGAGGAAAAATTATATCAATCGTCAAATAGCTTGCATTGGCTAGGGTTTCATTGGTCTAATATTCCTACCCTAACAAAAACCACGAAAATGCCGTTTTTCAGATAAATCTATATGGAGTACATGTACTTTCACATTAAAATATTGCCAAAATAGGTTCAATAAAGTTGAGATATCATCGGTAGTGTACATTATCCCGGCGTGGCCGAATGGATATAGTGGTTGACTCACGGCTGTAACGAGTTGACAATAGCACTGACCAGACGGCGCGAGTTCGAGCCCACTAGGGAGCACACATGTGGTCGACATTGTTTTTTAGTGAAAAAGACTAAGTCCGAAACTTCAAAAATCGCCAAAATAACATTTTTTCGAAATTTTCAAAAATAATCTTGCGAGGCACAGCTTTGGTATGTATTCTATCCAGCTGTGGTGTTTCATCCACCTACAGTGCACAGTAACTGAGATATCGCCTGGACAAAACTATCACGGAAAAGGACTAAGTCCGAAGCTTCAAAAATCGCCAAAATTACATTTTTTTTCGAAATTTTCAAAAATAACCTTGCGAGGCACAGCTTTGGTATGTATTCTATCCAGCTGTGGTGTTTCATCCACCTACATTGCACAGTAATTGAGATATCGCCTGGACAAAACTATCACGGAAAAGGACTAAGTCCGAAGCTTCAAAAATCGCCAAAATTACATTTTTTCGAAATTTTCAAAAATAACCTTGCGAGGCACAGCTTTGGTATATATACTATCCAGCTGTGGTGTTTCATCCACCTACAGTGCACAGTTACTGAGATATCGCCTGGAAAAACTCATCTGGACGGACGGACAGACGGACGGACGGACGGACACGGTGCGTTTCTATATCCCCCGCCCCAGCTAGGGAGGCGGGGGATAAAAAAGGAAATACTGCTCTTCATATTGCAACGGAAAACAACAGTGCCGAAATAATAAAACTTCTACTTGATAATTATTCAAAAACATTGTCCAAATTCGGAAGAGCTAAAAATCCATTGGATATAAGAAACAATCATGGAAATTCACCGATTTTAATCGCTGTTGAACACAATTATCGTCATATTGTTATAAATTTTCAAAAACATCGCTGTGACGTGAACCAAGTTAACAACGACGGTGAATGTGCCATCACTCTTGCAATTAAAATAGGAAATGTAGCTATTATAATAGCTTTATTGAATTCACAAAATATAAGCATTCCTCACAATTGTTACGACAAATTATTGAATTATGCGATTGAAAATAACGACATTGAAATAACAAGGCAGATATTTAGAATTCGGAACAATGCGCAATTGTTTAGTCTAAGCTATCAAGATGCAAATAACGAATGCCCTTTATCGTGGTATATTAAACGATTCGGAGACTGTAGCAGTTACAATATTGACTTTTGGGTCATGATCAACGACATTTGCTGCACTAATGAGTCCGTCCACGCTTCGCCCCATACGCTAGCTGCCGCTGTCGAACGTTCTTCTTTACAAGTATGCCGATTCTTGTTAGACCATGGAGCTGATGTTAACAGTTCGTACCCAAACAACGAAACAGGATTACATTTAGCAGTCCGCTTGAACGATGTGCACAAAGTGAAACTGCTGGCTGAACATGGAGCGAACATGCAGACACAATACAAAGGTCTTACTGCTTTAGAGTCAGCCATTGCGTTAAGCTGTAATCCCAAAATACTGCACATTCTGAGTTCGGGGGTTGCGCTGTCTGTTATCTCAAAATATGTTGAAAAACTGAAATTCAATGATGAATCAGCTCTAGAATGCTGTATTCGATTACGTATGAGCAGATGGGTGCGTTATCTATCCAAAGACGGATCCGGCGAGGTTAACAATGATAAGAAGAATCCGGACTCTTTCCGAAAACACTCGAAAAGCAAATTATGTGACAGATCAAACCTTGAATCGGAAATCCCATTTCAGACATTTTACCAGGCTGCATTTTTCTGCCACAGGCCAGAAAATCAAAATGAGGTCAAGGATATTATCACGACGGTTGTAGGATTTGTCGAAAGTGTGGCATTGGAAATCGCAATGGACAAGAATCAAGAGCATTTAGCCTTCAATGTCAACATATCAGGGAGCGTGTCTGAAGGGACTAAGACATACTATCCCGATGAGATTGACCTATCATGTGAGTTTAAGAATATAGACGGACTATCAGTTTATGGATTAAACTGTATCAAAGTGGATCAAGCTTCTCCCTGGGTAATGGCATCCAATGAATATTATTTCATGGACCCAGTGAAAGTCGCAGAGCATTTCCAGGACGCCTTCGAGTATGGTATGGCAAAGCTGCACAAAAAGGGGACTAACGTTCATCCGCTAAGCTATAGTACATTCGCCCTGGAACGACGAGATAAGATCGCCTGTTTACGGTTGAGATGGAATGGCACAATTTTCCGTAATATGCCGATCTTTGTGGATCTTGTGCCTACTTTCAACCTAGATCAAAGGAAGTTGATAGCAAAAGCATCACGACATAACAACCAGCTTCTGCAATACACGACACAACCGATTTTCCAGGAAAGTATAGTCGAAAACGAACGTGCCATGATGAACAATCTCCCTATATCAATCAAAACCGGTCTGGTAATCGCTAAAGCGGTCCGCACCACTTCAATCTGTCGCGCAATCGATTTGAAAGCACTTGCCGTGGGTACACCGATAGATCTCATTGATTTTTCGACGTCTTACATGCTGAAAAACATCGCTTTCGAATCGGAGCCCGAGGAAAGACCCGAATATCACGGAAGCGACACTTCGTCCGTTTCCGACAATGAAATGACCTTGAACCCTGTTCAATCAAACACGACCTTGGCATCCGGGTACGCAAGTGCCTGCGAGATTTATCGAGAACTCAGACGATCCGTAAAGAAAGGAAGAGTTTCGTCAGCGCTGGATGATAGCACTATCTTCCACTGTCCACACGCAGAGAAGGGAACCATTGAAGCGGCGTGCTGTTTGAAACGCAGGGTCATTCTAGCCATGTGTGACGAGATTTTGACATGGTTGGAGCGACATAAGAGTGATTTTGAGCAAATGAAAGAGGAGATTACGCTCATGAATGCAATCACATACCCGCGTAAATAAATACGAGAACAGAGGGAAATGATCTTTGAAGTATTTATCGGATAAAGTTCAAGTTGACATTTAGATTTGCAATTTATCACACAATTTGTTTTATCAAGTCACACCCACAAAAATATGGTGGTTTGTGCTCCATTAATATAACCTCGCACTTTTCAATAGCCTTAAGTTATTATCAATGGTTTAATATTTGTTATAGAGGAGGTAG
Source organism: Hydroides elegans (assembly GCA_001703475.1). NCBI lineage: Eukaryota > Metazoa > Annelida > Polychaeta > Sabellida > Serpulidae > Hydroides > Hydroides elegans. The sequence goes on from LQRL01076807.1 coordinate 12,481, forward strand.
GTGGTGGTTATTGGAGGGTTGGGCGTATGTATCTTACCAAGGTTTCAGAGCGGTGTCATCCTAGAGATTGATTAATTTGAAGCCTAAATTCATTGTTATATTAATATTTAATTGTTATATAAAAAATGTACAAGTGTATTAGAGAAATTTGAGAATTCGTCAGAATTTTCGATTATTATATCAAGCACCGTTCAGAGCCAGCAAAAAAAATACAACCACACAAAATTATTGCAATATAATATTTTGATTTAAAACATATGCCAAGTACATGTATGTGTTAGAAGGCTTTATCATAAACTGTAATGTTAGCATCAGGAAGAATAAATGATTTTTCTGTTTAAATTTATTTGTGACAAGAAATGTTGTGTTTTTATTCAATTACGTGTAACATAACCTTTCGAGACGCGAATTAATTCATCAAATTCACAAAATTTACAAAAAATATTCTTTACAAAAATGAAGAACGTCAACAATACCTAACAACTTTCTATATCAGCAAACCTTATCAATCTTTTATTTATTGCGCATATATAGTTTTATTTAAAGTTTATTGTTTCTGTCTAGCCACTTTGCGCGGCGACAACGTCTTACTGAACAGAACTTTACACCTTACACGTAAGATTAATGGTAAGGATCTACTCTACTTAGCTAGGGCTTTATGCCTGAAACTTTAAGCATGCTTTAAGCTGTGTGTTAAATCATATACCATAGCTTAGCCGGAAAATGGCTAAAATCATGCTGGGAATGGACTTGAAAATCTACCGGCCCGAGGAAATAACTACTCGCCCCGGGCCGGTGGACTACCATGTTTGTTGTCTCTGCGTTTCTTATGAATAAACACATCACTGCTTCATGTGGTAGTTGGCTACAACTTACAACTTACCCCTTCGTCCTTTTGAATATCCTTTATTAGAGATAAACGCAGATAGGCAATACATGTATAATGAAGGTACTACCGACCTACTTGATTCGGATACTTTTGTGAACCAAGCCCCTTAGAATTTCCTTTTAAATATCATTAATTAAGGATAAACGGATACTTTTGGGCACTAAACCCTTGGAATTTCCTCTTAAATTGACTTAATTATAGATCGCAGATGGGCAATATACATGCATGTATATTAATGGATTTACCGACCTGGCATAGCGGAGAGAGAGGAAATAATAGTGTCCACGTAGCGATCGGTCAGCTGAGTACAGGCGTCGCACAGTCGAACCACCGACTTCAGTGCTTCCTGAGGAATAAAATCGAAGGGGACAAAAATGAATTACAAAAATTTTTATCGGTCGAACGATATTTTACTGCATGATAAATAACTATATTCATAATATATCAGCATGAAAAACGGATTTCTCTCTGCATAGTTTCTTTCTAAATTAAGTAATGACTTTTCACTCGAAGAGAAGTTCCAGGTGGAAGCCACATATTTGTTTTTTTTTGCAAGTCATCATAAATTTTATGTTTTATACAGCATGTATATGATTGATCATTTTATGTATTTGTAAACAACCAAAGCTATTATGACCAAAAAAGAGCTGAGAAAACTATCATTTAGTATTGCGACTTAAATACAGCACGTTCATAGCCCGTCAGGATTGTGCCTTAAATACAGCACTTTCATAGCCAGTCCTTAAAAGCATTCGACATCTGACCTTGAGCGTTGCTAAGTGATCTGTCGTCTGTTCGTTGGTGAGCATGACAACCACGTTCTCCACGGCGACGCTCGCCGCCTCCACCATCAACGCCGATTGGCTGCCATTGGTTGCATCTGATCACGTGATCAATTATATCAAACAAACAAATGTAGTAAGCAATAGCCCTTTTAGGGTATTTATTTTGAAAAAAAAAGAATATTACATAATATAACGCAAGTTACTTTTTAAATTTGCTCTCGTTCAACAACTTTCAATTGGTAAGTCGCATCTAATCACGTGATGTTTTTTTTTTAAGTAATCAATTGATTTTTAGATTATCTAGTTTTCAAGGATATTTGTTTACTTTAACACGCAGTTTTTTTTCTTTTTAATGAATATTATTATTGTTTTCACTGATGCAAGGTATTTGTTGCAATACATGTACATGGTTGTACTTTATCAATATTGTTTTCCTATAAAATATGATTTGATAATAAATCCAATCACATTGTTTTGATCTATTAAGAATTGATAAAATGGCTTATACAGCCTTGAACTTGGTCTCAATCACAACTTTACACCAATCTCTAAGACTGACAGTAAACTGAAGCTTCTATAAGTTTCTACATACTGTATACATATATGCTATACTGTAGTGCTAACTCGATTACGAATCCTTATCGCCTCTTTGATTCATCCTCATACATCCATTCCTTACCCGTGTCACAGCTTTTGCGATGCAGCGCAAGCAACGTGTAGAGGTGGCAACCGCGTGCTGCCAGGGGCAACGTCGGGTGGTAACTAAGCTGTGTGCAGCATAGCAACGCAGCGCCTTCTGTAAGCGAGAAATTTATATTGTGGTAATATGAATCTTGAAGGTTCTTTGGTGAATGATTTTTTTTAAGGTATCAAAGTTCTCATTCCATTGTTTTAAGTACATTGTAATTAAATTGAAATACCCAACAGGGAACCCTTATATTATGTATCTATATTTTATTCTAAGAGAAAAGCAAATATTATAAGTTGTATAGCCTGATAAAATGACAGAAACTTTCCTAGAATTAGAAAGCTCTCAACAGGAGATATGGACTGCTTGCATTATGCTTCGCCCTAAAAGTGGTCCTGCTTTGATTTACATTAACTTTCATACCCTCTTCCTGAACGTCGAATCGGTTTACGGCGACGGTCGACGCCAGTGTAATGAGAACCTCGAGGCAGCCCATCTGCAGACCTTCGAATGGAGTGGCCGTGGCGAATTCGCAGATTTTCTGAAATGACAAAAGGCACGAAGTGAAGGTTTTGTTTGTGACAGTTTAAATGGTAATTTGTGTTGTAGTTTTTCATTATACACGTAGGCCTTTTTTTTCAATTACGGTCTATCGATGCAAGCATATGAGGACGTGATGAGTTTTCTAAGTGTCAAGTTTTGAAACTTAAATGAGCGCATATGATGAATGTGCTCAAGGTTTTAATGATATTAATTAAATAAATTTTAATAAATAAGCTAGCACTATGACTTCAAAAAAAAAAAAATGGTTAAAATCACCAATTGTGAGAGAAAAAATGGAACAAAATCGTCATGATTTTGAATGACCAGTTTTTCTAGTATAATGTATTCTTTAAAGTTTTTACTAATAGGTAATTCGACTTAATTAATTTAAAACAAGAATATTTTAGAAATACTTGTTTCAGTAAATTTATTCCTCAGTTATTTCAAAATTCATTTACAATATCCAATTACGAAATTCGATACTATAAAACACCACAAGACATCTCGTTTCTCAAAACCCAAACATTGACAAACCCCTTACATGTATCTGTTCGCTGGACCAAATGTGTGGCGCCTTCTTGGCCAGGAAAATGAGATCTTTGAGACACTGCACTTTGACGTCACAGCGCGGGTCGTTGACCGCGTAGGAAATCAATAAATCAACCTGGGAAATTAAAATCGCATTTTATATAAGAAAGATACAAATTCACATAAGAACGAAATGCGGTTATTATAGACAGTTATATTGCTATTTGGAGCCCCTCAAACAAAAATATCACGGATTGGTCTATGGTTATTTTGTTGATATATCAGCTCCGAGACTCACTGATTCCGAATCGGTATACATTAATTTAAATGGACTTTATACCGACAAATCCATGTTTAAAACACTCTATGAACGTATAGCGTCTGTTTTTTTTTCACATCGATTTGTTGATATACACTTAATATAGTATAATAATATAATAACCTGATCTGATAGGTCAATGAGTGACTTGGCTGCCAGTTGGCTGAGCATGCGCAGAGTGACCAAAACAAAGCCACGTGACGGGTAACTAGGCAACAGGCGCACGCACAAACTTCGCACCTGGAGGGGGAAATCGGGTTCAATTTTCATTTAACAATTAACATCACAAAACATATGATTGTAAATAATATATGCATAAATTATTCATTTGTGTAAAATAACTGAAACAAACACCTATCTCAGGGAGACTCACAAATAGCACGAGGTCTTATATATCGTTTTAGATATTTTTCACTTTTCTTTTTTAATTAGTTACACTCAGGACTCTGTGTCAAAGTATTAGAAGCTAGATTTTTTCAGTTCTTTCTTTTCACCTCAAAATATAGTACATAATATTTTTCAGATCTCTTTTTTAAATAAAAACACTCAGGTCTCTGTTTCAGAATATTAAAAGCTAGATTTTGTTCATTTTTTTTTTTTTTTCTCACAACAAACGCGTTACCTGACATGAGGTCTTGACGTCGTGGTGCATGTGCTGGAAAATGGGAACCAGTTTGAGTTTGATCTCGTAGGGCGTCGCCAGGCCCTCGATCATGCGCGAGATTTTGCCGCAGATGCTTTCGGCAAAACTCCTGTTTATTACATAGAAATGGAGTTTTAGTTATCGGATTTTGTTAACGAAGTGTATGATATCATTAGTAAGGAAAAGCAGTTCAATATGAATAAGTAATTGCCTTAACAAATCGCATGAAACTATATCCCCTCTCACACCAACAATTTCCCATGCAACAATTTTCCACCGCAGCAAAATTATATCTTCCATTTTGTTTTTCACCCCTCATTCGCGTAGGATTCCTATTTCAGTTGGTAGCCGACTTGTTTTAACTATAGTAAAACCTTGTTTACTCGCGGTGCTCAGGACTTCAGATTTACCTCGAATTATTCGTTTATTCGAGGTAACTGTGCGCGAGTTAACGAAGTTTTACTGTGGTTGTGGAAATAGAATTTGCACCACTGGCCCCTAAGCGCCGCCCCTCTCCCCGCCCTCTCTCCTTAAAAAAAAACATATCTTTTTTTCTCTTACTTGGACTGCGCGGCTATTTTCTCTGCAGCGAAGATGGCCGCCTGCAGTTCAACGGGATCGTGTGAATCGAGACCAGTGATGATGCTGTGATGCACATTCTTTCGATCTCGTACAACGCGCGCGAAACTGCCCAGTGTTCTAAACCGAAAATAAAATGTAAACATTAAGATTAACTTCATTCAAGTCTCGTTCTCAAGATACCGATAGAACATGTTTCGCTATTTCATATATTTTTTCCAGTCCGTCATCCATAGAGAGCAACGTCCTTTTGGTATCGCCTATACAAAGAGAGCGATTGTGGACAAAATATAAGGCGAGCGTTTACAGGGAGAGTGGCCAGCGTAACAATTTTTCCTTTTCTTTTGGCATGTTTTTAATCACGCGATATGAATTTGGTTAGTATATAAAGTAATAAATGGTTATGTGCATGCATTTAATAAATACACGAGAATATCAAATACGAGCAAAAATCCATTAAATGATTAAATCTAACATATTTCTAGTGAAAGTTTAAAGGGAGTCATACTACTTAGATAAGAATATGGGCAAACGAAACTGTTTTGAATTAACAACACACGGCACTCAACAAATGACTTGCAGCTCTTGCGTAATGTTGTTCATAAAAAGTGGGGCAAGACTTTGGCTGAGTGCCTTATTTTCCCCCTCTATATTCTCAAAGCTTTTCAATAATTTAATATCAGGAAATATATTTGAAGCTTATTCCAAAATATTACAAACCTGAGTGTAATGGCTCTAGCAACGGGATCATTGCTATGGATGACATAGTAAATACGTTGCAAAAACTCGTCAACATTGATGATTTTATCCAAATGTTTTTCGCTTTGTTGTGTGACTTTCAAGACACACAGCCGCATCAAATTTGTTCTGAAATAAAAGTATCAAGAAATTTATTTACATTATAGTTGGCAAATGTCAATGGTTAAAACACAATAACTTATACATATGATTAAGGCATACAATACTTTATTCGATTGAAAGGAATAAAACATATATGTTAAATCCTACAATCACACTCATTTATTGTTTCAATAAAATCGAACATGCATTGGTAAATAAGAAATGCAAAATAATATGCAATTTTATTTCAAGTTTCAAGAAAAGTTATTTTATATTAACACTCATAGACAAGATTGTCAAGGGCAATGACCCAGCTTTAGTTTATAGATTTGGCTTTAGCTCTTATAAGTACTAGCAAATGCGTTCTCGTTAATTCTTTGAATGAAATTAACAGGTATGTGTTTATGCATACTCCGGAAAAAAAAGTCATTTGTTATCATTTTTTAACAACTGCATATCAACAACATTTTTTTTTCATAATTAAAACATCATGATAAGGAATAGTACAAGCTGGCATTCGAACCCACGACCTTATGACTATTGAGTCCGATGGCCTACCCCTGAGCTATAAGTCCATATTCGATATCAACGAACATACAAACAATATGTATGAATCCATTATGTCCCGGCCATTATATCAAATCAAAGACTTTCAGATAAGATAGGGTTATTTACTATATGTGCCATAAATGAGAATATTATTTCTGGCATATTTTAAAGAAACATTTTTTTTAGCTGAATCCAGGATCGAACCCATGACTTTTGGATCATGATGCCGATACACTACTGACTGAGCTATCCGTCTAGGTGTCTAACAGCTGTGATCCAACAATCGATAAGCGTAACAGACATAAAAATCAATAACTTCAAGAGGGTATGCCTCAATGAGAAAAATGCGCGTGTCCACCATTGGAGTCAATCAACAAAGACAAAGCCCCCGTATGATCAACCTTTCTGCTTGCGGCAGGTTTGGTCGTGTATATACACGCCATTAGACCTGTCTTACCGATAGCATACGATATATGGCCATGCGGAATGGGCTGTTTCAGAACAAAGAGTGTATCTCTATATAGCGAAAATGGCGAAGTCCACCATGACGAACCGAGAGGATCAATCGTCCTTTAAAGCACAAGCCGGTATAAGGATACCATTTAGAAGCTTTGTGTAAAGTTTGAAAGCTCTACTGTTATAACTGTGGGAGGAGATAGGTGTAACAACAAAGAGGTTTTATCTATATAGAAGACCGAATTGGCGGAAATGGCGAAGTCTATAATGGCGACCCAAGTGGGTCAATCGTCATATAAAGCACAATCCGGTCTAGGGATACCATATAGAAGCTTCGGTTAAAGTTTGAAAGCTCTACGACCAGAACTGTGGGAAGAGAGATAGGGTTTTCAGAACAAAAAGTTTACTGAATAATTAACTAACTCACTAACTAACTAACGGCGGACAACGCCGACCGATTGCACAAACCCAGTTTTCGTTTGACGAAAGCTGGGCTAGTAAAAGTATATTCATGGAAATAGTTATATATATATTATTTACCCTTCTCGGAAAACATCAGCCAATTTCAGGAATGCCGCGTTGATTAGAATAGGAAAAGGATGCTTCTCGAAAAGAGCTGGAAATCGAACAATGGACTCACATTGTTCACCCACTTTTCCAGATCTTAGACCTATAAATTAATTATTATTATGTATATTATTTTTTCAAGTACGCATTTGTTACAAAATATAATATGAAATATACATTGGATACTAATCTAATACCTCGAAAATGATGGAGTTTATCCACTTAAATTATCTGAGAAAATTGTTATATCTATCATACTTCACACGCGTCACTCTTGACTTTCCATTGTGCGCTAAATATAAAGAAGGCAGTATTTGTGAAAAAAAGTGCAGATTCTAAGGGGAATAGCATTCTAATTAACTGATCTTCTAAATTTTGACTTTCAACTGATCTTCCAAATTTTGCTCGATGTTCGTCAATTTTGGTTTCAGTCAAAGTGTTGTGAAATTGTGCGAACTCACCAAGTCCAAGGCTAAGTCCACTCACGGGCCTCGGCGATGTATTTAATCCAGGCAGGTGGCGAACACAGGCGATGTA
>LQRL01076823.1:0-11079 GCA_001703475.1 Hydroides elegans
TATGAGGGCAAGGCAACACCGTGAAACTGTTGAGCTTTTTTATCCAAACTATTTCGACTTTTTCGATACATTCCTCCATCAAAAATACAATCAGACGCTTAATTGTTGCAATTTTAAACGCAAGTCGCGTGTTTGCGTTTCCCATAAGGAAAGCATCGCTATTCAAAATAAATCTTTTCAAGATATACCAATTAAATTTGACGAAAAATAGCACAACGTATCTTGCCGCAAGCGCAACCCTCGTCCATTCCATAAAGACACTCGCATGGGCAAAATGACATTCGCGCGTGCTATATCAATTTGAAAATAACATTTGAAATTCGAGCGCCAAAGGCGAAAGCGCATTTTTATTGGTTTTTAAAACAAATGCTTTTTGCACAGTATCGATTTCTTGACATCGACATTTGCACTAGCGTGACTGTGTCAAACGACACTCGGGCTGATGAAACGACGGTCGCATATGCGACCGCTTAGTGTACCATTTGCGTTACTTTTAGGCGTGAATTTGAGAACGAAAACGTTGTAATCAAAGTCCACATGGAGTTTTCAGGTAGACTTCCATTAAGACACATATGGCTCCAAATAAGATCGTCCTTTCAACGTCGGTAATATCGTGTCGGATAGGCAAGAATACGACCATGAACGTTGTAATGACATTGAATGATATTTCGAGAGTAATTTTCTCTTAGATAAAAACGTCAAACCATTTTCATGGGACAATGATTGGACATTTATCCTATAACCAAAATAGAGTTCACTTGAAAATTGACGTTAGCTAAGTTTAATAAAATCAAATTTTGTATACTTTTTAAGCACTATTTGCCAAAAATGGAAAAAAGAAAACAAATATAAATGAATTTACCTTAGATTTCCGCAAATTTACAAATAACGTACTATCCTGTCTTTATTATTTTCTGAATGAAAAGGAAAGTAAAAGTGTTCGTCGCACTGTCATATCGTGTTTTGATTGTTAAAATTTCATTCCTATGGATTTAAAGGTTTGACATTCCAATTAATCAATGATAATCGTTCAAGGGATACATGCATAATTCGTTAATTACAATTATCCTATATCACAAACTTTCTATTTCAATTTAATTTTTCGATGTTTATATATTTTCGTAGTCAAAATAAGTTGCTAAATGCCAAAAAAAATGTGTTTGGGGAGGAAGTGTACATTAAACTTGATAATGAACTCGATATGTTCATTCTGCATAAAATTAACCTATAATCCAGTTTGTGACTTGTGCAGAAAACCCCTCGACGCTACGCGTCTCGTGGTTTTCTGCACAAGTCACAAACTGAATTATAGGTTAATTTTATGCAGAATGAACTTATCTCGTTCATTATCTCTCATATAATACCACCGTCCCTATCAGATAATACACTGAAAACTTAAATATGAAATAAAATACCGATAAGTTTAAACATCAACACCCTATTTCGGAGATACTCCTTCAGAAATATATGCAACCTACTCAATCTAATCACGTAGAAAATGTCACCAAATAATTTTCACATGAAATAGCTTTACACTGTAAGCTTCATTGAATATAATGACCAAATGGCAAACTAGCCAAATAATTGTATTGTTGCTATTAAACTGTCAAAATCAATCAACTAACAACTCTCAGACAAATACACTAACAAAATAAAACTATTTACTGAACATTTTTTTCTCATTCTGCCCGAGGGGTTATAACGCCATGAACAAACTAATTCAAATCCAAAGGGAAATCAAACTTATTACAGTTAAAGTAATCTGGAAAGCTATTGAGTTATAAGACTATAATTATAGGAATTTTGCGAGACCATTTAAGATAACGATGGACATTAAACCCTTCCAAACACGGAAAATTCGTTAGGGCTTAGTTACATGGCGACAGCGAAAAAATTGTTGATATGATTTTTTTCCGAATTGCTTAGAAAAGCTGACTAATGGGAAGCGATTCACAGCAATTCACAACAAAAAAATTATGTTCAACATATAAACAAAAGACATTTTGGATGAAAAAGCTCGTCGCCACCTGCGTTTCAGAATCAATTCCCAGCGATTTCGCTCGTCGTTGCGATTATGATAACTATACATTGTAATTACGATAATGAAGATGGTAGCGGGATAACACCAACGCAATTTCTATTCCAAGCAATTACATTAAAAATAGGGATGGGGCAAGTTGAAACAGGGCAACTTATACGCTCTCCTATATTACGTGATCATACATTTTGTATGTCATTTTGTGTAGGGAGACTAACGAAATCTAATTGCTTTTGAAACATTTGATAAGCGGCACTGAATTTAAAGTGGGTCGAGAAAAATATTATTGAGCACAAATTAACAATTCATTCACAAGGGATTGTCCACAATTAAAGAGTCTTCAGATTGTAGGCTATATGTATCAAAACAGAAACTTTGCTTTTACAGTATGTTTCGAGTCCAAATCAAATCCAAAATACCTCATTTTATTCATTTTCAATTTTATTAAACTTTATTGTTATTTGAAAAATAAAAGTTGCATTAAAATAACATTTTATTGTGAAGCGGGACTTGGTATGGAATTGTTTAATACATTATAGTTCAGATAATTTATTTTTATTGAGTTTATTAAGATTATTTCATTAGATTATATCATAATACATTTACAAACATGTATTTGTTACATAAGCAAGAAAACTATTTCTTAAAATACTCACTATTTGTTTTACTTAATGAAGTCTTATATTATCCATACTTGATCAGAAACAAACGGCTTAAGTTATCAATCCCTGTGCGTGTATCTAAATAAAATATTCTTTTTTTAATTATTGACAATTTAAATCAATGAATCGTTTTATTAACAAATAGAGCTATTTCCACTTATTCCAACACAAACTTCAATCTTCAAACTGAGTTGCACTGAAACAATCTCGTGTCCTTATATAGCGAAGCCGTAATAGCACTTTAGGCACACTCCCAAAATGAACCGAGAGGGATTCCTGGTAAAATATTTGAAACCCAATAGTTTGATTATTATTTTGAAGTACAAGTGTTGCTGCATTTATTATTTCAGACAAATTTAATATTTTTTTTTTAGAATATACATATGAATATGCTATTTGTTTTATTTTAAAACCCGCCATATGTCAATAATGTTTAGTTTTTTTTTCAAGAGACAAAGACAAAAGGTAATGTGACGGAGCGCGATATACATATGTTTTAAAAGAAAACGAAAACTTCAAATCTTAATATTATTATCTTGAAGCTGTTTGTTACCGAATTGTTGATTTAAATTGGATAAACAGTCAAGGATTCCTAAGGTGTAATATATAAATATGCACCCTGACCATGTAATAGAAGGTATGTTTTACACTCCGATTTTAATTATCATATGTCCATTCACACTCCGTTTAAACTATCATATCTTCATACAAATATATATTTCATTTTTTCATCACACGGAACCCTTTTTTCAAGTACAGCCTTGTAGCGACATATAAGCACAAGGACTTCCCGTCGTCGCTTTAAACATATGTAAGTTTGTTGTCACTTTAAAAACCGCAAAAGAAGAGTTCATTGTACTGTTGCCCGCCCGCACTAACTTATTATTTTGGCGGATGATCTTTATACCGCCAAAATAAAAATAAATAAATAATCCGTTCTGTGATAGAGAGTGGGTGAATGAGAAACAGATTAATAGAAAACGGAAGAAAGATACATGTATGTAGAAAGGCGGATAGATAGATAGACAGAAAAGTAGATGAATGGAAAAGAATATATAGATAGATAAATAGGCGGAGAGAGAGATGAAGAGAAAGCAAATGAGCAAAATAATATACCGTAAGAGAATGGATGTGGCGGGAGAGGGTGGGAGACTGATACAGAAAAAAATCGGAGAACAGGATTGACGTAAATGAGAGATTGAAATACATTTATGATTAAGAATAAAACGGGTACTATTTTGACTGACCGACACAAAAACGCTGTGTTGTTTTGCGCATGTATCGAAACGTTACACCACGTCCATAAAGTACATGCATATTATGTTTCAATACCGGTAGTCATGTGTGAGACTGAAGTAAAAACTAAAATGTTTTCAATCAAAGACGAATGAGTAATCGAATGTGCTCGGCAAAATATGTTGTCCTCAAATTTCATTAAGAACCAAATTCAGGAAGGGCGGTTCCAATTTCATTTTGATTAGTTCAACGTCATTCAAACATGAGTTTTTGAAGTTTCAATAAAAAAAAAAAAAACATTTTAACTGCCTGGTTCAAAACTCAAACATGCGTCACACGTTGATTATAGTTTTAAATGAGCAAAGCAATTTTACATTCGACAGGGATTTCGTTTCCTATATATCCATCTCGTTATATCGTGAGATAATTTACCTATATTTGCATTATCATAATGTGTCGTATGTTAGGAACAATTGTTTTTTTTAATAACTTAAACTTTTGATATGGGTTTTATGACTTCAGAAGAAAAATTTAGCGCTTTAAATTTGGTTATAAACTGACATCTTAAAATGTGGCTTTCCTTTTTTTTTTTTGACATTTGATATTGCTAACTAATGGTATCTTCTACATTTTTATGTTTTCGAATAAAAAAGTATCGCTGGTTTTTTCAAGGTAATTTAATTGAAATCGAGAAATATACAAAATCGCATATCTTATTTTGAACAATTAACCATCACAATTATTAAAATCCATTTTATTTGCGACCCACATTAGTACAGTTGTCTCGCCGTATGGCATTTCAGTACATACCACTCGAACAACACAAACAGCAATTATGACATATTTAAAAGCAGTTTACAGAACCTTGTTTTCAAAACAACATTTGTCTACATGTATCATTGAAATGTTGAGTTCAAAGAAAAGGAAGCAAAAACGCCATAATATTTTGCACTGCTTTAGGGCTTGGCCAGATCAGAAGCCTTTTCGAGCTTTTTTTTTCCTTAAACAAACAGTGTTTTCAATATATTTATCATGGAAACTCAAGGCGCGTCTGGATTTAAAAAACGTAATGAATGATTTATAGTTTCCCATAAGAAATAGAATGAAAAACACGGGTTGTTAAGGGCAAAAGCTCAACGACGAACGCTTTCAATGTGGCCAGGCCCTTACATGAGGTTCCATGAAAAAGTAAATAAAAGAACAAATAAACTAGAAGTTATATGGGTCCACCCACAGCAAACGTGGGTTTAACAAATTCAGACCGCCATATTGATTTAGGATTAAACTATATATGCCAAAATAACAAGTCTTTATGACGACACAAAATATCAACCAATTCTGTGACGTCAATTAATACACACCCAATTTTGTGGTTTCGAACCATATGCTCATTAGTTTTAATAAAGAATTTACCAAATTTGCGAGACGTTGCTCCACGTCGTAAAATATATTATTCATGGCATTCTATGTACGATCATTAGCCGGAATGTTTTTCGAACCTCGCTATAATATTTTTAAAGTTTTTAATAACGTCATGACGTAATCCGATAAAAGGACAAAGTCCCTCAAAATAATGATAAATTGTGTAAATTTAAACTTATTTATATGTATACCCTTAAGGAGCTTAATTCACGAATAACTTTGAAAAGTTGACATTTTCATGGACGGAAATCCTCTAGAAATAATTATGTACCATTTGCAGTTACTCCCAAAGGTCTTGAAATAAAAATATTGTTTTTCAGACCCTTTCAAAAAGAATGCAGCGGACACACCTTTTAAGGGCCTGTTCACACTAGAAGCGACACGCGACAATATACTTATATGTTCTTTATAAAACTAGCGACAGAGAATCGCCGATTTTATAAAGAACATATAAGTATATTGTCGCGTGTCGCGTCTAGTGTGAACAGGCCCTTAACCGCAAAACGTTTGATCGACAGCTCACTATGCTATCTATAGATTCATCTAAAAAAATATATATACTATATGCATATCAAATATACATAGTGCATGTATATAAAATTAACACAACAGTCGTGTAATTAGATATATTTGTTACTTTCCTGTTATCTCCCGTTTCCCATATCGATCCTTATTTAAACTAGGGAAAAGAACAATCAAATCGATTGGTCAAAATTAATTACGTTTTTCCGCGAATGATGAATGACTTATATTCGATTTTACCGCAGTATATAAAGGGAAAAGCATATTTATAGAACATTCAGTATTGATCAATCAGCAACTTTGTTAACAGCATCACAAAAGTTCAAGGAAGAAAAACATATCAGATGGGGAAAGTTAATTTGAGCCAATTGTTCGTGATATAAGTTAGAAAAGTTTATTTTACTTTCCGTTATGTAAATTGAAAATGGCTAACTTACTCATTTTAGAAATACAATCCATTTCCTTTCTCGATAATTTTATTAATTGAGAATCTACATGTATCCGATTAGTTTTCGTTTTAACATATACATTACACTGCCGATAGTAAATTACAATCCAGTCATAATACTGAACTCAAAGTTATGACGATTGGTTAAGAAGAAACAATGAATTTATTATTTCCAAATATCCCTTTCTCACATTACAATTTTGATATTATTTTTCCGGTTATTCTTCCCCCACCACCAACCAAGACTACCATCGATCCTTTCCCCCTTGAGTTCCCAAAATCATAACACAAAACAGACTAAGATACGCAAAAGGACCCCTACCAACAAACCCGAAACCAATATCCTAAGACCGTACTAAATAAATCACAAATCCCAACCATTTCAGAAGGGTATCCTGGTGGGTGACTCAGCATCGAATATGAATCCGGAGGCATATATCCGGAGTTGAGTAAAAAGAAACCTCCTTTAAATAAAACCTTATCCCTAAACCTTTCCCTAAATAGATGCCTATTTATATCGAAGCAGTCTTTTTGTTTGAGGGTGCAGGTTATATTTTTACAGCGACTTTTGCTCAATGTAAAATAAAATAAAATAACAAAATAAGGAAGTTGAGATGAATGCATTTTTGTACCAAAACAAACATCGAGGTTTGTTAAAGCGGAAGGTTATTTTTCATCCCTGCAACGAAACTTTGCGGGAATTCCCGTGTCCGCGGGCGATATTTTGCGGGAGGTCCGTACGGGGAGTAAATATCGCATCCCGGGAAAGTATTGCATCCATTTCTATGAGCAATTTGTGTAAGGGCGCTCGCGTGCGAAAAAGACGAAACAAAGAAAAACAGAGATATTATATCTGATAGGTGGTGGCTATTTATCTATTAAGGGTTAAGTGCGATTTGTGTTCACATATAATGTGTTGTTGAGAGTCAGTCTTATTTTATTTTATTTTTTTTATGATGATCTGTTTTGCAACATTGAAGCCATTTAGTATCATGGAATAACCAATGTTTTCTTTTTAACGTTACATGACGTAATTTTACAATCAAGTAAAGAGTGCATATTTAATATACTATATCTACGTACCCAGGTTGCACATTACCGAATCATGACCTCATTTTAAGTCAGCCCTCACTAGATTTTTTTACCTAATTCTTTTTAGGTCATTTGAGGTCATGTTTCGGTAAAATTACCTAACCACCAGTTCAGTGTGAGGTCATGTAAATTTTGTAGGGGGACGTCCGCCGTGAATACTAGTTTTATTGTTGGATGACGTCTACAAATCCACATAATTAGGCATTGTTACCTAAAGACTACTTAGATCTGATGTCAGATTTTTTTAGTTGGATAGACGTCATCCTTCAATAATAATTATATATTAGAAATAGTTAATATTTCACTAAATGTATAGAGATATTTTATGTAGCCAACTCGTATTTTACATGTGTCGAAATATTCCAAAAAATTGTTTCATTTGTTAATATATAGATTTTTTTAATTTTAAGTTTGCATGTGATAATGTGCGTCAAGCTAAAAATTCGTTTTATTGCATTTCAATGAGAAGTTTGGTATTTTGAAGTTAATGAATGAACGTTTAACCGTTATATTGTGATTGATTTCTTGTTATTGCTGTATTGCATTATAATTTGTTTTTTGATGTAAGAAAATTCCGTTGTTGTGTACCTTTATGTTACCGGTATATATATTTCAACAATGAGCAATTAATCGAAGAAAATAAAAGTTTTCAATTTGCTTTTATTTAAAGCGTATTCTTGCTTTTTAAGCATCAATCTAGCACCTATCATACATGTAATTGAGAAGAAAAATGTAAATTAGAACAATATTACAATTGACTATGTCTCGATCCTGCTATAAATAGCCGCACAATATAATGAAGTTATCTCATAATACCTTAATTAAAATTAAATGCAACATAGAAATAAATGCAAATAAAATGGAAATGAAAAATATGAACTCCACATAATGTAAATTACATATATATAAACTAAAAGCTCATAAATGACATATGCGTGCATATGACACAAACAAAGGCACATGTATGTGGCAAATGAAGAAAAATTATTTAAAAAAAACATATGCGTGTAGCATGTCTATCACAATACCAAAACAAATCAAAGATACTAATAAACAATGCCATAAAATTATGAAAATATTTCAAAAATGGAAAATAATAATACCAAAAATTATTAAATGCAAGCTTGTATTTTGAACCAAGATATTATCATTTAATGAATTCTATCACGTCACTTCAACCCCTTTACGTTATTATTTAAATTGTTTATAATCTTGTCAACATACAAGATTCCAGAAGAAACAAGTTGATATAAATATAACAAAGCAAGATTACACAAATAAGATAATACGAGGCAATACTCTATATCAAACACTATCAAAACAGAGATAGTCAAATCAGACACCTGAATAGGGAGTTGTTAATGATAAATTATAACATGTTGGCTCAAGCAGCTCACCACCTGGACATCTGCTTTACGTTCGTCTTGAGAACTCATCTGCAAATAAAGGAGAAATGTATCAGAACAGCCAATTATCCACCAATTGGCGAGGTTCAAAAGTTTCGTAAAATAAGTATTCGCGAAATACGTCATTGTTATGAAAAAAAAACAACATGGCGGACATGTCAGTTTGTTAGTCCACATTTTATTTTCTTCTTTTTTTTAACGAAATGTAAACGTTGAAATGCAAACAATATGTACCAAAACGTCTTCCAAGATTCATTTCATTTAATGCAGTAACACAAAAAGCTGTTGGCTTGTTGATTTGATAAATTACAGGCATAAATTGTAATCGGTGTCTTATATGAGCGCATATGTGCTATTGTTTTTATTAATGATTATATAGAATAATTTTAAGCATATGTCCTATATGAGCGCATATGTGGTTTTGTTTTATATTTTGAATTATTTATAATTTTATTTTACCAGTGGAAATCTTGTCATTAATTCTTGAAACATTTAATAACGAAAAACAAAATCAGGTTAAGCAACATTAGTTTTAACAAATATTTCTAACAAACCCCATATATTAACATGTTTTATCATATAATAATAGATTTTATAAAGCAAATTAATAAACATTACTCAACTGTAAAAATGGCCGACAAACACTGAAGATTCACTTCCGGTTAATTAGTCCTTTGTTTTTTTTTAATAAAATCCATTCCTAAAAGTAGAACTTTTGTTACTAAAAATGCATATTCATAATAACGATTAAAATAGAAATAAAAATATTTTAAATTTCTACAAAATGTTATTTTTTTAATTGTATTTAAGTTTCTTTGTTTTTCGCGGTTATTTGTGACGTTTCTAGTTGCCAAGCAATGCCTAATCGCGTATGAATATCTATCCCGCATTTTGATTATTTTGTATTACAGGTATTATTTTGTATTACAGGTTTAACAAAAATATTAAAACCGCTTGATATCGGTTATACCTGAGTCTTAAAAACTGGTTTAAAAACATTTTTCTATAAAATAATGTTTTATACAGTTAAATTACATTGTTGACTGTCGATTGGTGTGAAAAAACTAAAATAAATCGAAAATCATGAAAAACATTTTTAGACTTCAAATGTGGGTGGTCTGGGCTAGTCGCGCAAACCCATTTTACTGTTATCATCAATATCATTATATGAAAACGTATTTGTATTTGCGCTTTTTCTGTTTCCCCGAGTCGTATCAATCTATGTTCATTGGAAAACACTTTTTATTGCATAAAATTCCATTGGGAAATAAGTTTTTTTTTCACTTTTTGGGAGGGTCGCTCAAGGGGTACTGGAAAAGCCAATTTTGACATTTTCCAAAAGTCTTAAAAACTGCTTTAAAAACATTTTTTCTATAAATAATGTTTTATACAGTTAAATTACATTGTTGGCTGTCGATTGGTGTGAAAAAAAACTAAAAAAATACGAAAATCATGAAATACATCTTTAGACTTCAAATGTGGGTGGTCTTGGCTAGTCGCGCAAACCAATTTTACTGTTATCATCAATATCATTATATGAAAACGTATTTGTATTTGCGCTTTTTCTGTTTCCCCAAGTTGTATCAATCTATGTTCATTGGAAAACACTTTTTATTGCATAAAATTCCATTGGGAAATAAGTTTTTTTTTTTCAATTTTTCGGAGGGTCGCTCAAGGGGTACTGGAAAAGCCAATTTTGACATTTTCCAAAAGTCTTAAAGACTGCTTTAAAAATATTTTTTCTATAAAATAATGTTTTATACAGTTAAATTACATTGTTGGCTGTCGATTGGTATAATAAAACTAAAAAATTCGAAAATCATGAAAAACATTTTTAGACTTCAAATGTGGGTGGTCTGGGCTAGTCGCGCAAACCAATTTTACTGTTATCATCAATATCATTATATGAAAACGTATTTGTATTTGCGCTTTTTCTGTTTCCCCGAGTTGTATCAATCTATGTTTATTGGAAAACACTTTTATTGCATAAAATTCCATTGGGAAATAAGTTTTTTCACTTTTTCGGAGGGTCGCTCAAGGGGTACTGGAAAAGCCAATTTTGACATTTTCCAAAAGTCTTAAAGACTGCTTTAAAAACATTTTTTCTATAAAATAATGTTTTATACAGTTAAATTACATTGTTGGCTGTCGAATGGTGTGAAAAAAACTAAAAAAATACGAAAATCATGAAATACATCTTTAGACTTCAAATGTGGGTGGTCTTGGCTAGTCGCGCAAACCAATTTTACTGTT
>LQRL01076839.1:3002-30284 GCA_001703475.1 Hydroides elegans
AAAAATCGCATGCACTTATATCAATCTGTAGACCGATCCGCGCGAAAATAGTCCCAGGTTCCAATCCATAATCTACGAGCTCAGTTCCCGTTTTTGGGTTTGGGAACTGTGACACACTACGTAAGCAAACAATGCAAAACGTAGTTGTTGCATCGTAGCTATAATAAACACATGTATTATTTTGAAGGCATTTACTGTAGCATATATTTTCGCGATGTTCCGCGGGTAAGATCCGTATAAGGCTAAAAGCCATTCGCTGACAATAATCTCCAAAATGATTTAAGTCGCTGTGTTGCTCAAATGTAACTGGACAGTTTGCGTGCGTTATTGTAAGGTCTACAGCTTCCAAATGCTCACACAGAGTGATTAAATACACAAATAGCACATAATTACTAAATATACAGATTTCGGATACAGATACGAAGCCCATCTTTAAAACAATTATAACCGCTTTTATTCGCAATTGTATTCCGAATTAGCGATTTCAATTTAATTCAATTTATTCTTCATTTGAATGTCATAAGACTTATTTACGGGATCTTAGATAAAATAGATATAACTGCAAAGAATAACTAGGTTTTTTAACGACCTATCCTTCTTTTCAAATGCTTTTAAAATTAGCAGTCAGTATATATTGTTGACGAACATTAATGTACAAGGTAAATAGACCATGTATATTTGCCCATAATTAATAATTAATTTTAAGGAGATCTGTTCTATAACAAAAAACTAAAATAGTCGGTTAATTCCAGGAACGTTTCACTTTTGTAGCAGACTAAATTTGTATTCTTTTAGGGTTAGCATGTACTATTTAGTGAACACAAATATAATTATCTAAAAAAAAAAAACGATTTCCATCCAAGTCAAATAAGATAGATTGCAAATATTTGACGAAAATTAAAATCTACGTTAATAGCATGTATTTGCAATCCTTGTTTATCAACCATCACCGTGAGCGATTGTACCGGGTATTCTTTGTCACTTTGATATACCAGGCACTTAGCAAATAAAAGTAAAAAAGAAATGAAACAAGAATAGATTTTTTTTTTTTTTTCAAATGATGGCCGGTTAATAATAGAATCATTGCTGGGAACTGTTTCACCATAATACAGTAGTGTCTTAGAATCTGTCAGGATATATATATTCTTGAATCTTCCATATATGCTACATGAGTTTAATAACGTTCAATGTTGTTTATCTGTACTTAGTAGACCATAGCAGTTAAATGTAAATTTAACGATGTTTCTAGATTATGTTCGTGTATGTGCTGGAATGTTATTAACTGTTCTGGAATATCTTCTAGATTAGAATGGAACTTTCTAGAATATTATCGAATCATGTAGTTCTTAAGTCTCGAATAATTAGAATGTTGCAGAATGTTCATTTTGTTCCATAAGTTTATCGAATGTTCTAGAATGTATGTGAAATGGTATACATAAGAGTCGAGATTCAGTGCTCGTCAGATGCGGATTGGTGATGACAAGAAGTGAAGATATTGGAAATAATAAAGCAGATTGAATATAGCGGCGTTTTATTCGGACTCACAAACAAGATATTGTACCACGAGGGCAGATCCACACTACAAGGGGCAGTATTTGGCAGTACTTCTCAGCTGTTTCTTGACAGAATCTATGTTTATAGAAATTTTCTTGTGAACAGTGTATTATTGCTTTGACCTTAGCAATAATAATTATTTCTAGGGTATTAACGTAATGCCCGAGCTCGAGCCACAATCAGTGAATTTAGCTTATGTATATCATGATTTTACATTAATGAAAATATTTAAACGTAATAGTGTTATTGTTTCTATACAGCAGTTACCAAACAGCGCCGTCGTTATAAAGCGATGGAACAAAATATATGTGGTATATACGTTTTTAGAAACTTTCTTTTTGTCGTTTCAGGTTCCCAATGACGCCGTACTGACATGCGAGAATGTGAGCGACTTTTCCGGAAAAGACATTATGGACCCAAGTGTCGACAAAACAGTGAAGGCGACGCTTATCAAGACTGGATTCCACTAAAAATAAAGCTTTCATCACAAAACCCCCTTCCATTTAAAAAAACGGCTAAAATGATAAGGACAAGAAACGTTCTGTAAAGAGGGTCATAGAAATATTGTTATTCTGTTTACTTAGACTAAGAGGGTGTCATATATAAAACTGGATTTCAGAGAAACTTTATAAATAAAAAAGAAACGAAGTACATTCCCAGTGTAGCAAAATAGTCGAATTGTCTAAATTTTACACAATTAATTATCGAATGTGTCGTGTATTGAGTATTCGATAAGATTATATAACATGATAATACACCTGAATCGATTCCATTCTACTGTTTTTGAAAATTAAGTAATAATAAAGTTAGCCATGCATGTTTTATTTCAACCATCGCGGATATAAGGATTTCATGTTTGTATAGGAAACTTAAAATAAAGACACGCGCTTGTGGAATTTTTCTGCGGCACAGCAATATCATAAAGAAAATATAGTAAACCCTGATATCGAAATATCGCAGGGTTTACTATATTCTCTTTGAATATCGTTGTGCCGCAGAAAAAAACCACAAGCGCGTGTCTTTACCCTTATACGTGAAAACTGTAAACTTATCAACGTTTGATTTGAATATATATTTTTCATATTAAATTCAGTCATAACAAAGTGTGTCATATTTGATTTGCTTTAAATATAGAAAAAAAAACAACAAGATTAACTTTTTTACTAGAGACAATTATATTTTTATTGTATGTGTTTATCAGACCTGAATGGTTTTGTTTTTTTCAATTTTAGAATATTTTGTTTAATTGTTGTTATATATTGTTGTTTATATTTTTAATGTGTTTTAACCATTTATCAGCAGATATTCTGCTAATTATGTATGCATTCTTGATTTTAAACGCATTTGCAGATTTTTCTGCTATTTTGGCTTTTTAATTAGAATTAATTGCTGTTGGTGCTTAATTTAATGATTTATTATAAATTGATTTTTGATAAATTGATAATTTGATTTTATTTTTCTGTAAAATTTCATAAACGCTTGCAAAAGTTTTATAATTAAAAAAAAATAGATTTAAATATACGTGTCCTTATTTATACTCATTAGATATTACGCACAATCTAAGATTTGATGTTCGACTATATAAACATGTATTTACAGATACACTCAATGTCATAATTATACATCATCTTAGAACTTTGATATAGGTACTAGCATACTATATCCCACTGCAATAACCCACATTATATGGGTGATTGTTCAATTAAAATGATGACAAGAACACTGTACGTTGCATAACATGTAATATTTTACTTGTCGATATTTACATATTTGATTCACACTTTTACATGATCAGGTTGCCTTGCTAAAAGAAATGATAAAAAGGCTATGATGCAACAATAGAGTGTATTTAACCCGGGCTATTTTCCATTTGCATTTTAACACATGTTAAGAGGCTAACTATAATTTCTATGTTAAAACAGTATAAACGTGAACTAATGTTTGAATCATTTATATCATATGGATAAGTTTCTTATCCATGATGATCTATGAGTGTAACATGATTTACTATCTACCATGATTTTTTAAGAAAAACAACAATTTTATATTATCGCTAACTACGCTGCCATATTTTCGGTAAAATCTTTCCATAAAATGATAGGAATACAATATTCAGATTCAATATTGCAACTATTCGTTTGAGATGAAATAAAAAGTTAATTAACGATACAAGAAAAGTGAAATCCCTCTTCATAGTGATAACTCAACTTTGTCTATCTTGCTCTGCTGTAACTTTACTCCACACGGGAGGAATCTACTTATTTCTTAATGCCTAAATATGTCCTATGTTGGGAATGGGAGCAGGAATTTAGGCTGAGAATGGCCACCATGCAAATTGTGAATTATGGACCACTCCAATACCCAACATAGGGAACTTTTAGGAAATAAGTAGATTCTGGCAATTTGTAGTGTAGTTGCAACATGTCAAGATATATAAAGTTTAGTGAGTTTAGATATGAAATGGGATTTCATTGTTTAACAATCGCTAATGACCCGTGCTATTCGTTCTCAAACACACCGTCGTTGTTTATTCGGCTCCGTAGTCGAATCGTATGTAGGCAACCGGCGGCCTCGATGCATCCAATTAAACACCTTCGGGCGATAAGCACCTTATGCTATTGGGCGTTATTAAGGTATTCCCATTTAAACATTTCATGCTTAAGCAAGGATATCAAGTGAAATTTAAATGAAAATGATAGGCGTCGATCAATGATCCGGTTCGCGTTTCTATGTTGATAATTTCACCACGGCTAAAAGAAGACAAAACACATCTCCTTTTAAATATGCTTTAAAGTGATATTAATTGATATTTATCACCTCTTTAAATTGGTATAACTTTGGTTCTAATGCAAGTGTGCAGAAATGCACTCATTCGCATGCAATCTTAATTAATCATACATTACATATATATCATCCCGCAATCGGGATGATATATAAGCGAGGCCAAGCG
The DNA here is from genome assembly GCA_001703475.1 of Hydroides elegans. Classification (NCBI taxonomy): domain Eukaryota; kingdom Metazoa; phylum Annelida; class Polychaeta; order Sabellida; family Serpulidae; genus Hydroides; species Hydroides elegans. The sequence goes on from LQRL01076839.1 coordinate 7,507, forward strand.
AAGACTTCTATCAAAATATCTATCGATGACTAGAATCTATAGTATATCAATTTCTTATGAATTCATTGTTGCCTCGAAGCAGCCTAGATGGTGAAATTGTGACATGAATTATCAAAAGGGGTCAGATTGAAACATATACACGCGGGTATTGAGCACAAGCTATTTATAATTCAAGAAATATACAGTTCATATGACTACATTATTCTGTAAGAAAATAGATCGTATGACATTATTTCGTTAAATGCATGGGTGCATGTTTTCCGTATCCAGACGGAATTCCGTATCGAGATCTTCACTTTGGTCATTTTTCAGATCGATGTAAATCCGTTGAGAAAATGTTTGAGAAAAATGGGGGGGGGGGGGTGTCGGGTCAAATTGGAAGTGTGTTGCCTTTGATCCGTGAGCCCAGATATTTATAAGATGCGTGTGTCTTTTCCGCTCGCGCCTTCGGCGCTCGCAGTATTATAGAACTATCTGCCGCTAACTTATTTGTTGGCTTACCAGGCATATTCAATTTATTATGTAAAGTGTTTCTTCTGAATATGTATATACAGTGGTGATCATTTTATTTCCGACTTATCTTGTCTGAAAATTGCAAATATGTTTTGCACTTTATTGTAACTAAATGCAATTTTATAGCAAAATTAATTTCCAAATCTTTCTGAAAATTTCCAAAACTTTCTATAAATTTCCAAAAATTGCTAAGAGATAATTTGTATGGCGTCACTTATGTACCCAATGTCTGGCTCCTATTCATGACCGGTTCTCTCGAGTTTTTGTCATAAATTAAAAAGATGGATCAATTTACACGAAGGGGCTAAGCTAAGATGAGATTCATCGATCCGATTTACATCAAATTATGAATTTTAAAAATGATAGATTAATAATAACTACCATAAATTTGTTCGCATTCAATGTGATCATCCTCTTGACTACCCCGGTATGTATGTTGTTTATCAAGGATTAGTGGTATTGGGTGGGATTTGTTGTATCTTCTCAGTTCAAAGAGCTAGGATCAGGTCGCTATAGATATTAGGGCTGTTAAACCGTTATTCTTCACACCAAAATCCTGAAAAAAAACGCATGAAAATCAAGGGCGCGCGTTTGAAAAACGCATGTCGAAAAGAAATAACGCATGAAAATAATGGGCACGCGTTTAGGTTTTCAATTTTTAAATATGATTAAACCATTGTTGTACCATTGTACCATTGTTGTACCATTGTTGCATGTTCCTATATTTCAGAATAGAAATAGAAATGCATATTTTGGCTACAATATCCTTTAAAAATCGCTCGCACCTTCGGCGCTTGCATTCCAAAATCATGGTATAAGTCAGTGTGCGAAATAAGGATTTGGAAGCCGGTGGCCATTGGGCCACCGGGTTTCCAAAAGCCGGTGGCCAGACCGAGAACCTGGTGGCCAAAATCATTTTTCATAAATCATACGATGTAATCAGGGGTACTTCTACCCCAAATCGCCATCTAACACCACACATTGGCGCTTATGAAACGGCACGCGTACTCTCGAAACAACAACGACATTCGTATAAGAAGTTTTAATTTTTGTTAAATATCCTGAAATGCGAGCGCCGAAGCGCGAGCGCTATTTTCTATGGAAGCTTTTTATGAGTAGGGAAAAGGTTAAAGAAAAAATCGCACCAGAAGTGTTATCTGAAACGACACTCGCGCAGCTAATTGAACGTTGGTATAATTGACTGTCAAGGTGTATCCATATGTAATGCAAAGGAACAGCAAGTGTGACAATTTTATTTTTCAAATAAACCCAAACAAATCCAAATAAAGGAAGATATATTTATCAAAAATCTCTTGTAGACCTACGTATAAATTGTTATCCAAGAAAAACAACAACGATGCTTATAAAAAGCTAGGGTTGTCTTCTGTTAATTTTGTCTTTAAACATTATTTATTAACACCAAGTCACTCTCTATACCAATAATTGCTTTATATTACATTCTGATATATATTGTATATTAATTATATCTAAGTGGGGCTAAAAAAAATGGGGGTGGCCATTTTGGCCACCGGATTTTGAAACCCGGTGGCCCGACGGGGTTTTAGGGAGCCATTGGCCACCGGGCCACCGGTTATTTCGCACACTGTATAAGTAAGTCAATCGGAGCCTAGATAACAGGCGAATTCGGGTTATGGTGTATCATTATTTACATCTGACATAAACCTTCGCACATATCCATATAAAACGCGCTCTGCTGACAGAAAACGCATCAAAATAGAGGGTGCGCGTTTTAAACGCGTCGCCGAGCCTCCCTTGGACGAACCCTGTCCGTAAATGATTACAATCGTCTTGGAGGGGTAAAGTATCAACCAATCAATGTGCTCTGACGGGTAAATGGCCAAAAAGCATGTGCTCGAGATACATTAAGGTAGTTTCGAACTCGAACACCTATGCTCCAACAACCTCTCAGGCGGTTGGATGCGAATAACTGTGCCCCTATGCCCACATTTTTAAGCAAAATTGAAAACGTTTGCTCGGGCATAGGTCAACTGGGTGATTTTAACTTAAAAGGTGATTAATGTGGATGGTCTTTATTCGAGTTAATTTTTTTACAAAGTCTGATATATAATCAAATCATTAATTTTCATTTCCACAACGAAACTAAACTCCATTTTTTCAGCAAACATTCAGTCATCTAAGAGCAAATAAACCACTGACACTTCATCCCATCTATTGTTAGGCGAGGACATAATGCATACAATGACGGGGTTTAATTGTTCGATATCATTTCCTAAAAAAATTATACTAAATATTAGCACCGAAATAAATTGAATGGATTTATAGCTTAGTTTTATCGTGTTTAACGATGGTTGAAACACCAGATTAAAAAAATACCAGTATGAATAACAGTTGTGCAAGTTGTGGCACACTGTCCTTGGTTTTTTCAACTTTCAAACTTTCAAAAAAGTAGCGGAGGACTAAATCAGTTTCACTGATCTACTTGTTATAGTTAGTATTTATAACCATGCGGCTTCGGCGCGAGTGAGATTTTAAGGTTTGCAGAAAGTTGACCTGATTCCTGACCAAATAAACTATTAAACAAGGCAGATATGTGTGAAATAAACCAAAAAGATAAAGATACGGCCAGGGTAAAGCCATGATTTATAGAATGTAAGTTATGCATTTTGTTTCCAAAAGTTGCTTTTAAAGTTTGCCACGAAAACCTCAACTAATGTTCTGAAAATAAATGAAAAACTCTCTAAAATGGCTATTTAAGGGGTAATTATGCAAAAATTCCCCGGGGGTGCATGCCCCCGGACCCCCCTAGGATAGTGAGGTCTTTATCAGAAAATGTTCCGTATCGGGATTTTTCCCTGCATGCACCCATGTAAATGTTAATAAGGGGCCCTATTTTGCTTTGACCAACTGAACCTTTCTAGGTAGCTACTCCTATAGATCTATAACAAAGAGACTTGGAACAGTAGATGCGACGAGTTAATAAATCGAACATACTTCAATTTAATAACGAGATTAATGTATCTTCATCTGCTAGAGTATATTTACTGCTTTCTCGTTTAATTTAACCTTATGCACACCGCGCATATTGTTGGATATGATACAAATAACATTATTTGTTTTAAAGAAAAGCTATAGCAACAATATACATTATAAGTAGTATTGGACAAATAAGCGCTACTATAAATGTAGTTTAAATCTTATTTATAGTTTAAAAACTGGACTTTGTGTTGTAAAAAAATACATTGAAAGGAACGAGGTTGACTAAATTGTTTTATGAGTAAGATTCATATACATATATTTCAACAATTGACAGCTTTATATTCGTTTTATTGTTCAGATCAAATGGACTAATAAAACCAAATCATGAAAATGGAAATTTCATCAGAAATTGCTGCTCTATGTATTTTGTTTATTCAATTCTATTTCATCCCCACTATGGGCCATCAGATGAATGCACAATGTCCGAACATTTATGAAGAACGCAACGACGCACTGACTTTTGGCGATTACTGTCTGCAAATGGCGTTTAGTCTTCGTATTGTTTCAGACCGCTATCGCCACGATATATGCTATAGCAAATGCATGCAAAGCGAGACATGTGTATATTATAGCTACGATTCTGTCACCATGCTTTGCATAGTCTGTTTGCGCCGTTTATGGCTATTCCCTAATCCACGTGTTGGAACTGAGCTTGAATTATATCATATCGAACCGTCAACCGTTTTAGCGCGTATTGGCGTTCAATTCGATATCAACGCCTGTGACTTCTTGGATTACGCATGTACATCACGAAGTTTCGGACATCCCGCTAGCGGTTTCACTAGGCTAGATATAGCAAATGGCGAAAGGATCACATCTATTCAGTTTTGCAAAGACCAGGGATGGCGCGACTATCTAGGTGGTTTTAAAGTCACCTTAAACACTGGTGTATCTCACATTCGCGGATGCATGTTTCCCATTTGGCAGTCTCTCTTTGAATTTGCCGAGGATGAATTTATAACGGGATTAGAAATCTACTATGGAGATCAGTTTGTGCACGGTATGCGCCTCTATACAAATAAAGGTAATATGATTCAGGAAATGGGTAATTTGGCAGACAATGGAGATGAGAACTGTGTGATTGAGCGTAACGATCTGATTTCCATGCATACACGGTCTGGCTCTGTTGTCGACTCTATTCGTTTTCAATTCCAGGATTGCGATTCAAAATGATTTCACACTTTTTATTATGAATCCTTAATTACTTAATGTGTTCTTGGTATAAGTTTGATAATATGTTGAGTGTGTAAATGTATTATATTTCTACATATTTACATTACTGTTTACCTTGAAACACAACTGACTTGCTAAGTTAATAGGCGCTGCATGCTGCTCTTGATTGTTCATGGTAAAATCTGTATACAAATAAAATGAGCCATAAGATCAATCTACTGTAAAAGCTACAACGATTGCAAGGATGAATTGATTTGGATATGTTTTAACATGAAACATTGATGGAAATAAATATTATTTCGCGTCACTAGAGTGGTGTGTAAATATGTTTAATATATATTGAGATAAGCGCGGTTTCTTTAGTTTAATTGCAACCTATAACAATGTATAAATTATTTTATGGATATAAACACAAATAATCATGCAACAGTCTATGAGAAGTGAAAGGTGAAAATCATGCAGTAAGTGTGCACAGCAAACATATACATTATTCAAATTGATATAACAGCGTAGGGAGCAATCTTTCCCATGCCCAACTTTGCAATATTGTTCCTTTGTCCTCGATGAAAAAAACGACTAAGGCCGAGGTTACACAGAACTTTTTAAAAAGTCAGCAGTTATTCACGCAAGCTTTTTTAGTGGTTACACTGGCGCAAAAATAAGCAAAAAGGCTGAAAAATCTAGGTTTTCTCCCGTTTCCCTCAAGTATTTCAAAAGGAGTTTAGTGAAATACATCGTGTCAAACAAACTCAAATGAAGTTCAATATTGTAAAATTCACGTTTTAAAAAGTCACTTCTTCCCCGCTAGCAGTTTTCCACGCTGGCTTTTTTCTCTGTGTTTTAGCAAGATTGCCGTGAAAACCGCAGTGTAACCACTTTTGATTTTAAAAAGCTCACGTGAAAAACAGCTACTGCTTTGTTTGACACGAGTTTTTATAAATAAAATAGAGGGCTTATAGAAGATTAAAAAGAGGACTAATCCCCGACGTGAAAAACAGCGAGCTCTGTGTAACCGCGGCCTAAGAATATTTCAAATGGGCTCTTTTTAGGACTTCTTTTGAAGTTGCTTCGACGTCGCGCCGAGTGGGACAGGTATTTCCAACCTGTATAAATGAGACATAGAATCAAAGAGGTTCAATGATATTTGATTATTCACAATCCCAAACATAAGGCGGCCTTTATGTAACAACTGAATAACTAAGTAGTTCAATTGTGTGTTCTAATATGATATAACTTTGTTGCTAGAAAAGTTGTGTATTCTCTATGTGAAATATGCGTAAGATCTAGGGGATATTCTGACTGTACAAAAGTAAAAGAGGGTTTGCATGTAATAGACAGAGAGTGATGCATTTCATTTGAATGGATACTCTTCCGTTGGAATCATAAAAGTCAAAATTAAAGATTAACAAACACACAAACAAAGCTATAATCTAAGACCATATTATTCCGTCGAAGCATTCCTACATTCTGATTTTGACATGAACATTTCGGTTGGCTCCAGTAATTGCTGTACTCTGTTAAAAACTAGATTTTTCATTAATACCTGAATTTCAGATAACTGATGGCTTAACTCGTACATTGATTTTAGATTTCGCACTTAGACTTAGAATATAAGCATATTTGTATTTTCATAAATATGGGCCCAGGTATCAAACAGATCTTTTAGTAAAACGCTCACGTTCAAAATGTTCATTTAGTGAAAGATGTTCCTTTTTTGCGTTCGTATGAGCCAGTCAGGCGTTTATATAGAGTTGCAAATAATTATGGAGCCTTTAAGTTTATCAACGGTATGCTACAAAGAAACCATCAGTCTAGTTCGTACAATGCGGCTGTACTGTACTCAAATGGCCTAGCTTATCTCCACAGTTTCGGTTAAGTCGTTAAGAATATCTACGTATTTATTCTGTGAAATATCTATTCTTCAGGAAAGCCTTAATTGTTGGTATTTTGACATCATATGATATATTCCATTTCACGAAATAAGCTCTATAGAAAAATCTTAAAACGAATTCACCCTGTTTTGAGAAAACTAGTTCTGAAACCACACTAGTTTTTTACAAATGCTACTAAATGCTAACACACTGACCAAGATTACTCTGTGAACAATATTTTGCCAAGCCCAAATCACAAATATTCCATAAACATAGATTCTGTAAAATTACAACAATATCAAGCAATTTAAAACCAGGGTCATTAACAATCTAGATATTAAAAAAAGATTGAAGTGCATACATACTTTGATTAGGTTTCTATACTTACAATATTTTCACGTAGAAACATCCAGTGGTCATCACCCATGTTACCCACAAAACAGTTCATTTGTTGTTCTCTCAGTATGTATTATTATAGGTAAAATACAATACAGATAGTGCGCAAATTAAACTATATAGAGTCATGTAATGAAATCATGTGTAGAAAATTCAAACGTATATCTCATGACATTGTTATACCCACCTGGATATCCCATCCGATTGCGTGCAATAAATTAGTTTTGAGTGTTATATATTCTTCTTTGCATAGTCTTTTAAATCATTTACAGAATTGAAGGGAATAAACTTGTTCGATATTTGCTAGTTCGTTTCATTTTCGTAAAGGCTTCAAACAATCATGTTGCGCAGATATGATCCAAAAGGCCGCATGCATTTACATTAGCCTGTCCCCGAATACGTACAAGCATGCTCGGAAAAAAACTTCATAATGCTAATTAGCATAACTGTTTTATAACAATAAGTCATAGATCGAAACTCATAAATAAACTAATAATAAATAAACATTCTTGTGAAAATCGAATGTCAATGTTATTGATAAACGATGCACTTAGAACAAACTCAATTATAAAACACAATGCGGTTAATCAAGTCATCATTTGTATGATATCATTTAAATTATACATTTAAATTATACATTTTAATTTTATTGCCTTCCAAGTGCAAAATACCAGAAAAGAGGCCTTGTTTACATATTGGTTATCATCTAAATGTGAGAATCGTGAACGTGAACAGTCATAGTTTGATTGTAATTTAAGTGCAATTTATTACATTAGAGACTTACCATAATATTAAATTGGTTATCTGTTAAAAGTTTTTAAGTAATATAAATATAATGTGTGCTTCTATTGTAATCTAACTTTCTTAAATAATCTGAATTCCTTACTCGCGATCGTCAAAGTGAAAATAAATCCTACCAATCAGTGACCGAGATTACATTTGGATCCTTAATTTTTATTCTTGAAAAATATCACTCCTTCCGAAATTATCGTCACTTGAGAATTTTGTTTTTAATAATTTATGAAATGTTTGGAGTCGATGTGTTCTTAAAACTTAAAATAACTTATAAGTATCGTTATGCAAGATATCCTTTTTAAGATTACTAGCAATCGCAAGTGAAAACGAAAGGCGTCAATGATAGACCCGGATCGTGTTTTTATAGCAGCCATATCCTGGCGCTCAAATAGACATTGCTAATCATAAACACCAACCATGTTTCCCAATTCGTCATACGTATTCATACGCAAACACATTCTTCCAAATAGGATTGTTGTGCATGTGAGTCATGCGTGTTAAGCATAATATTAAGGCCACCGTAATACTCCTGAAAGCCGGAATCCTTACAGACTCGTAACGATGTGATTTGTCTGTTTTTGGCTATTTCCAAGTAGTTAAACAATATCGAAAACACTTGTTGAACATGTATAATTCCGAAAATCACATGTATTAATATAAATTTGAAGGCCGATTCGCACAAAAATAGTCGTTTATTCTGTAAACACATGCCCCCTACTCGCAATCGCTAAAGTGGAAACGAATTGCATCAATCAAAGACCCTGATCGTGTTTCCATGCCTATAATATTGCCATGACTAAAAGAGCAGTAATCTGTGGGACCAACCCAAGCTACATCCCCCATTTCTTCCAATACACTTCCCGCATCTGTGTGAAAGCGTAGACCATGCACATACTGATCGCTATAATAGATTTCGATTCCGGTTATGACCTCGTTTTCTGTGTTATCGAATAAGGTCTGCCAATCGGGATGAGCGCCACCACAACCTCGTATGTAAGATACAGACCCATCCAGTGTGATTTCCAAACCTCCTAGCCTTTCCACGTCTTGACAAAACTGTATTGAGGTTATTCGTTGATCATGGTCCATTATCAAATTGTCATATTCTCCGCTGGTACTACCAAACCAGCGTGTCGCACAGGTATAGTCCAGAAAATCACAAGCAGTCGCATTAATGTGTAGGCCAACGCTCGCAAAAATATTTGCGGGTTCGAGTCCATATTTGACGAGTTCACTTCCGCTTTTGGGATTCACAAACTCCGATAAACGGCGCAAGCAAACAATGCAAAACGTAGTTGTTGCATCGTAGCTGTAATAAACGCATGTATCGCTTTGGAGGCATTTACTGTAGCATATAGTTTCACGATACGCGTCGGGTTTTATGCGAATAAGGCTAAACGCCATTCGTTGACAATAATCTCCAAAATAATTCAAGTCGCTGTGTTCCACAAAGGTTATTGGGCATTTTGATTGTGTTGTCGAAAGCGCAAAGGCTTCCAATCGCCCCAGCAGAATAGTTGAATATACATAAAGTACGCATTTGCCATAGATTAAAATTTCTGTCTTGAGAGCCATTATTTTTTTTAAAAATGAGTTATAACCATTCCCAGTCGGAGAATTCGATGTTATTTGAACTATATCTTTTTGTGAATGTCGTAATGCTACAGATTGACGGATTTTAGATAATATTGCTATAAATGTAAATAATAATTCGATTTTCGAAAACTGTTATTTCTTTTTTAATAGTTGTCCGATGCACCAAATAAGCCTACGGTAAATTTGTTCACACACATTAATGTTCAAGTTAAATATACTTTATATGTTTGCTAAAAGCTGTTTATTAATCTTCCGGAAATTCTATTAGTCTATTCTTTGAAACAAAAATCTGATTATTCCTGCAATAATTAATTTGTTTACTGGCATTATTATTCTTTCAAGGTAAGTGTGTTTTATAAAGTGAACTCAATTATCAACTTTTGTGGAAACTTTTATCTTTGTGAGATATCGATCGAAGTCAAATTTGGATAGCAAACATTTTACGAAACATTAATTATCGCCGCCGTACGCCAATAAATGGTCATTTTAATATACAAGTCACATAAAATCAAAAGTAAGACAAAGACAAAATTTAATACACATAGATGGTCGATGGAAAATCGCCCACCCTGCATTTAGTCATTGTTTTTTTTCGTTGGTTCACCATTGTGTCCTCTATATGTATTGTTAAGTAATAAAGTGTTAAAAATCAAAGATGTTAAGCCGCGTTAACGTAAAATAAAAGCTAAAAAATAATACACACAAAAAACTTCTTCGTATTTATATGTAATAGTCTATAGAATGGGTTTTGACATGATTTTCATGATTCAATTATTCTTATAAACTGTTTTAATGTGTCCGATGCATATCAACAACGAAAAGAGATAGACGCAATTCACAATTACAACATTGAAGGGTTATAGTAAATATATGTAATTTCAAATATATTTTCGCATAGTTTTTTTTATCGCAAAATAATTTCAGCTAAGTTGGAAACGTTTTTTACATTGATACATTTTTTTAACATTTTAATGGCGAAATGATTTCCAAATTTGAGCAAATTGATTCTCTTGTTATAAATTTTTGAATTTTCTCCTGTTGATAGCCAAATTAGTCTTATGCTTAGTCTTAAATGGTTTGTTTATTACTCATTTAAAGTAATAACCAAATTACAGCCAAATTAGCCAAATTAGCCTTATGCTTAGTCTTTTATGGATTGTTTATTACTCATTAAAAGTAGGATTGTGAATGATATTGACAATTGTCTTGTAATTCAAATAATGTATTTGCTATGTTTCATTGTATTCTGTCAAATTACAACTACTTTAAGAAAAGAGTTTATTTAGAGTGGCCTAGCAATCATTTACTTACCATTAGACAATTGAAAATAAATGTGTTATTCAGGATAGGGACACTTCAAATTTTATCAAGGTTTGAAACCATTTATATCGCATAAGACTAGGCGGCTTTTAAAGCAAATACTTAGATCATATATCTTCTCTGAGACAACGAAATTATGATCAAACAAGATTTATACCCGGACATTGAAATAGCCTCAAAAAAGATTTTGACTGATATATTGACTTTTCTCATTTAACATCGTTTGAATACAAGATTTATTTTAGACATAATATTTCATTACAATCTTTGGATGAGAATTATTTGAGTACCTTGTTTGATATCTAGCAATGTTCAAACTTGCTTTAGCATAACTAGATTATGACAAAGATACAAAAGAGGAGAGTTTTGCGAATAAGCCCTATTGAAACTATAAAGCAGCTTTTGGGGATTGAAATACTGTTTTGACTTACAAATAAAATCTATCTGTAAGATTATGGGATATAACTAAAAGATTTTTCAATACAAAAATTACATAATTTGATATTGAATTGTTGAAGGTCACAATTCTTAAATATTTATTTGTTAGTTATACAAGAATAAAGACTACCGTTATATGATAGGAACACCCCGATTATAACAATAGAAACAAAACAAATCATTTGATATTTTAAACATCTGTTTAATAATATCAAAATAAATTAATTTATATAATAATTGCCTGATATCTAAAAGCATAGACAATACTTATACATACACACGATATTACGTTGAACAATCCTGTACGCCTACAGACAATGGGGATTATTATTGATCGATGTATGTTCCCTATTTGTCTACTTCATGTTTGTTGCAACACCGCATTCGGACGAACAGCAGTTGTCCCTACACAAGTTATAACTACATACCCGACCAGACACCCGCTTTGCCCCTCCATTTTCCATCTGCACACGGACGCGATAGTTTTCAGAAATTATTGCACTCAAATGGCGTTTAGAATGAGTCGAGTTGTTCCAGAGCAGTATCGCGCGGATATATGTTACAGTAAATGTCTGCAAAGTAGCGCATGTTTGTACTTCAGCTATAACCCACACTCAATGCATTATATCGTCTGCGTGCGATATGATCAATCCTTTCCTGATCCAAAAGCGGAAAGGAGCTGGAACGATACCAAGTTGTACCTCCAATTATGTATGCGCGTATTGGTCTTGAAAATGGCGATCAAGATAACGACAGTTGGTAAATAAGCTGACGAAGTTTTCTGTTTATTGACAGAAATGATGAATCAAAGAGACTGCAAAATAATGTGCGTCTAGGATTGAATACCAAAGTTCATTAACGGTTGTTAAATAGAATTTTTCAATCACTATTTGGGACTAAAACGGCAGAGTAAAACCGTCCAGGAATGTCACTTCATTTTGCTGATTACTGGTATAAATGTTTATAACCGAGTTACACACTACACCTCAAATATAAGAATGTACTTCATTCCTGTTGGTATAGTTAACTGAAAAACGATCATGTCCGCAAAAAAAATGATGTACCTATATTTCAACAACATATGTGGGAGTTACACACTACACCTCAAATATAAGAATATACTTCATTCCTGTTGGTATAGTTTACTGACAACGATCAGGTCCCAAAAAATATATTTCAACAATATTTGTGGGTGTGTATAAATACAGGCGCGTCTTGCATGAAGAATGATTTATGATTTTATATTTACAGAACCAAACCTCTTGAATATGAGTAGAAAATATTTTAGTATTATTCAAATATCTAAAAATGATAGATTGCCATATTGACATATTCTTATTGAACATACTATAGTGTGCGCAGCAGCTAACCAATCTGATCCGTCTACACGAATATTTTTGTCTAAATAATCCCACTTTTAATAAGATGACATTCATAAGGTAATAATTTAAGTAAATACAGTGATGAAACATCAATCTTATTTAGCTTAATGTTACAAATAAAAACAATAAACTACGATGACACTTAATAAGCACAACATGTCGGACAAAATTATATTTTTTGAACATCACTTCTATGTTGGCGGATAACTTAGGTGCATCTTGTATCAAACACTGGGTTTTAAAATCATACCAATGAAGGAACAGCAATAGACATCAATTTAAATTAAAGAATGAATAAAAACATTGTGTTTGATGATAGAAAAGGAAGGAGCTCAGATTAAATATTTGATTTTGAAAAAGTGGATTTGATAACATTTCAATATTGTTATGGAATTCTCTCATTTTGGCATATATTGCGATCATTCCATTACAGTGCTTGCTTCATAATTAGATCTATCGGCACGAATGAACGATATTTTTTTATGTTTAATGCCTTTTGTTATAGTACAATAGATACCACAGACCGATATTTATATAAACGCATTGCTATCAAAAATATATTTTATCTAAAAAAGCGACGGTATAACGGCTCATGGAACGGCTAGATCCATAACTTAAATCGGGGTTGAATAGGATGCAACTTGTATCAGGCTCTTTGTGTTGACATCTTAGATCAAGAAGAATACTTGACACGTATGTAAAAAGGATGAATTAAATAGTTTGTCAATAACGGAAGCAAATGCATCTATGTAATCTAAAAAAAAAGGAAGAGCGAAATTAAGAAAATAAGGTGGCAAACTTTTTATCAAATATATAAAACACGGTCTGTAACGTGTTTGATACTCGTCATCCTAATATCTTTAATTATCATCATATACAGCAATTAATTGAAATAATTAGTTTGAACATAAATCACGAATAAAATGTGTCAATCAGCATAAACTTTAAATCAAGCACAACACTTCAAGTTTAACATATTATTTGTATTCGACGATGGTAGAGGAATGAGTTAAGGCGAATGAAGAATCTCCTCAAAAAGTGTCATGATTTAATTTCTTAATACTCTTTACATAAACATTGTTTAGATATTTTGATGATTTCATTTCAAACAGATTTTTTTATTATGTGACTGCTGGGTCTGCTTGGAAAATGTCCTTATATTGTATGCTTGGCGTTCATACCCTACACACTTCAATACGTATTTCTATTTACTCATTTCACTGATGGTGGCCACAAACCATATAAAATCTAAAAGAAGCGACACGATCGCGGTTCATGGCAGTGATAGCTCCATGTGTTAAATAGTCGATGAATAGGATGCATCTTGTATCATTCACTAATAATTGAAGTCTTATATAAAAAAAAAACATTTGAAAGCGATGCAAAAAAGCGTGAAATACATTGTTGTTTTTTTCAATGAAAGATTACGTATTATTTTTTTTATTCGAAGATGAAAAGCCAACCTTCAAAACACGAAATAGAGTGATACTTTGAATACAATACTATACATATACTCTACACAACTATACATATATAATACATGGTCCACAACGTGTTTGAGACTCGCCAATTTGTTGGAACATTAATCAGGAATAACATTTGTCAATCACCATAACACTTAAACATCATGACAAGCAAAAATGTTCTGTTGAGTTTAACATAATCATAGTATTTGATGATTGTAGTGGAATGAAGTATCTAGTTATCTAGTTATCAAAAGGTTATCAACATGTTTTCAATATCAATGTCATAATACTTTTAATATTTACATTTATTAGATATTTTGATGATTCAATTTCGAAAATTTCATAATGAGATATTGGATTAGATAATGATCCTATAGGGTTGGCTAATAGAATTTTGTTTTCATACGATAAACATTTCAGAACGGTATTCAAATTCACTCATTTTATGAATGGTGTCCAAAAACTAAATAAAATCTAAAATAAGCAACACGATTGCGGTTCTTAGCAGAAATAGCTCAGTATCTTAAATGGTGGATTAGCAGGATGCATCGTGTATCAGACACTGTTCGTTGAAATCTTAAATGATAAAGGCACTTGAAAAGTTGCAACAGAAGGGATGTCTTCAATGACAGTTCAAGAATGTTATGCATCGTGTACCAGATACCATATCCTGCAACGATTATTGTGCCATCAATGAAATTTAAGAAATGAAATAATCTAAAAGAAAACTGAACGTTACGTTAAATTTAACATCGACTAAAGGGTATGTAATGGGGTTTCTTCCTTTAACGACAATTTTGATTTACCCAATCCATTTATTTGAAGACAACCAAAGAATAAAAGTTTGTTGGAGGAAGGATATTGCACTATGTGCCTGAGGGACTGTTCACAAGAGAAGCGCCAAGCGGCGATATCCGTGTATGTTCTTGATTGTTTTGGCGACGCCCAAGTGCTATATAAGTTTTAAACTCCTTCTCTTCAAAACAGTCAAAAATAATCAAAGGGACAACAGATAATCGAAAGCTTTTATATTATGGTAGCGACATTAATAGTTCCAAGAACGATATCCGTCGTAATGGAAACCGTTATTAGAAAGCCATATTAGAAGCATTATGCTTTTTAAGTGATCAAAATTCCAAATTGATGTTTTCTATGCTTTGTTTATAAAACATCATTGCCATTGTTTTCTGTAAGACGAGGTTTTACACTCATTTTATTATCATCTACACACATACCTGCGTTCATATACACATATATATATATATATTATTATTTATATTGCATTTTGTAAGTAAACTACCCAAGTGCATGCATAACATTCATAAGCTAAGATAACAAAAAGTACCATGATTATTATAAACACATTCAAGCTATTCTCAAAATATATATTTTTAAATATACTCGCCAGTTTTACATGTTGGCACAGTAATAAGAAGTGAGTTCAAACCTTTTAGATCGCATTGAGAGTAGGATTGAAACCTGCATCTCTCTTGTTTATACTTTATGGCGCGTCCTCTGACCTAAGATTTCTATCGGGTGTAAAAAACAGAAAATCACGCTAATGTTGGGGCCCATTCCAATACATTGACTCATACTCAAGCAAAGCTATTTTGAATTCAATACGTTAAGGAATCGTTAGCCAATGAGGAGACTTAAATAGTGGTGTTATATACGCACGCGCTTTCGTTCCTTTGATCATTCGAGCTGCTGCATTTTGGAATTGTAATTAAAATAAACTCTTTGGCGTTTACACCATACAAAAGAACAGTATCGAAGTCTAATATATATGCAATTAGCGATTGAACTGAAGTGTTTTTAGAATTTTCACAAACGTTTTCATGATATGATTCGTTTACAGATAAGAGATTAAAAATTTTAGTTAGCTGTCCATGGTGGTGCCTACGTTGTTGCACGCATCTAAATTCAAATTTATTGATTATTTTGGATTTTCTTCCTGTTTCTGCCGCTGTTCTGTCTAACAAGTTCTTAATTAATGGTTACCATTATGATATTTTTTTGTGTTGGTACGGAAGCAATTATACAATAAAGTTAAATGATTATAAATGCTTTCTTTAATCAATGTAATTGACATCATTGATGTGTTTTGCCTCTCTTTACCATTAATGGCGTGTTTGCATTGTCAATTTGATTCGATATTGTGTTTCCTTCTTATTTTTGCCGCTGTCCTGTCTAACAAGTTCTTAATCAATAGTTACCATGATAATATTTTTTGTGCTGGTACGGAAGCAATTATACAATAAAGTTAATTGATTATAAATGCTTCCTTTACGCAAAGTAATTGACATCATACCTGGTAGTGTTTTGCTTCTCTTTACTATAAATGGCGTGTTTGTTTTGTAATTTTAATTTGATGTTGTGTTTACTAATTAAAAACTAACACTCGAAAAGGCGCTCAATGTTTGGGAATTGCATCCTTATATTCGATGTTTGCAATATTTAAGTAGAATCACCGGAAATTAAAAACAATCTACATCCTATGAGTACCATTATGCAAGAGAAAACGGTATTGTATGTAAACATTTTCTTAACACATTAAAGACACATTAATTGATTTTGATTTGTGTTTTTCTTCAAGTCTTTAGAACCCAAAAGGATCAAACACAGACAATGGATCACATATAGTGGTGAAAAGTGGTACCATCATCTTTGCAGCGAGTATATAAAGCTTAGGAATTTATGATTTTAGCCATTGCTTATATAATCTTGACAACAATTCTTTCTTCGTGCGGAGCATGACGGAACATGACTTATTCATTTTAGAAAGGGAGATAATTCAATGCTTGACCGGAATTAGTAGGATTTTGGGAAAGTCACTTATAATGATAGTTCTAGCAAAGCATAAACTTGGGAAAACACAAGCAATCAACTCATTCTTTTCCCACTTGTAAAATATTCAATTTTTCATTATTAATAAGAATATCTAAATATTTCAACTTTCGAGTGAACTACTGAAATAGTGGATATACTTCAACGAAATATTAACAACGTCAAGTCAGAAGCAATAGTACAATTGTTTCTACCAAATTACAGTACTCGTATAACACCAAATCATAAAACCATGTTGCATTTTAACCAACTATTTGTTATGTGCAATATCATAATTCATTTCTACATTATCAACTCTTGGAGACAATCGGTAGTTATTGCGTTCTCAAGTAGTAATGCTCAATGCCCGGCCGTATTTGAGGAACGCACTGATATAGAGACGTTTAATGAATATTGCAAACAGATGGCGTTTAGTCTAGCGCGTGTTATATCCGATCGTTATCGCAATGACATATGTTACAGTAAATGCCTGAAAAGTGCTGCATGCATATATTTCAAATACGATGATAACAATACATGTTGCATTGTTTGTTTGCGCCCCGTATCTCAGTTTGCCGATCCTAAAGTGGGAAGCGAGGTTGAAGTACACAATGAAACTTATCCGAGTGTGTTTGCACGGATCGGTATTGAGTTTAATGTAAGTGCATGTGATTTTTTGGATTACACATGCGCAACACGCTGGTTTGGTTTACCCGATGAAGGTTATAACAGATATGAAATTGAAAATATCGAACACATTACTTCACTTCAATTTTGTGAACATATGGGCAGAGTTGGAGGCTTTATAATGACATTAGATACCAACGTATCGTATTCAATTGGATGTGATGGTGATTATCATCACTATAGCATGAGAGATAAGTTAGAATTTGCTACAAATGAGTTCATTACAGGAATATACCTGGTTTACAATGAGTACTATCTGTATGGTATTCAATTCCATACAAATGAAGGAAATGTTGTTCAAGATATGAGAAATGCCGGAAGTAGCAATGATAACCATCACTGCATGATACAACGTGGAGATTTTGTAGGCATAGAAACGCCATCCGGAGTCTTTATGGACTCGATTCGTTTCCAATTTTCAAAATGTTGATGTCAGTGTCCAATACTTGCATTACTTTAACCTAATCATAATCCAGAATCATAACATATTTTGCTTGAAAGTAACAAGTACAACCATTGTTATACAAATGCAGAATATGATATAGGGTTATGCATACTAATTTACAGTTTTACTATTTGCTATCCTTAATGGTTCTGTTTTCTAGATAAATCAATAACATCCTACACAATCTAATCGCTTTCAACTTCTAAATTGTTGATGAACTTTTCGCCTAAGTGCTCTGTATTAGCTTTATTTTAATCCTGTACGGCTGAATATTTTAATTTGAAACCATGCGTAAATATAAAAAGTAATATTTTTGAAATAAAAATGTATGGAAATTAAATTATTAAGTTTTAATAAAAAAAGTTTTGAAATCAGTTGATATTTTTACATTCTATTATGTTTTAAGATAAGTTGATAAAATAAGATCAAATAGTTTTTGTACATTTTTTAATTTGTCAGAGAGCTCGTTTCACAGGTGACTTTATCAACTTTAGCAATCCAGTACTTTTGAATATTCTGCTTTAAATGACGAGTAAAATATTTGAATAGAAATAAAGGAAATGTAGTTTTTAACAGGTTTTGATTGTGATATTTATATTAGTATGTTGCTATTTAAAATTACTGATGCTGCCTGATATCGGTCTTGAATGAAAAAGAGAAAACAGTATTCTTCCTTGTTTAATGCGTAATTTATATATGCATTTAAACATATCCAAATATGATATATAAGTAAAATCAGCGGTTATGATTTCAGTCATTTATTAAAAGTAATGGTTGGTGAACATCGCTTTGAAACCAATTCCTCTATATTGATTGATATCACCAAGCGTGGAAAATGAACAAGGCAACATAGATTTCTATCATAGATGGTTATGGAACATCACCCTGTTTAAGACATCAACTGTTCAATTGTCTCATATGACGAAACTAAAAATGCAACTTAATGTATAGAATAGTTTAATAGGATTATCGAGGTAATGTCAGAAAACGTTATGTAAGCCATCTAATTAAGGTTTCGAGATAGTAAAAGTAGACATCTCATTAAAAAGAGAGCATTTTGTTATTCAAATGTTTTCTACACTTAACTAAATTGCATCTGGTTCGATTAAACATCGAAGGCAATTAATTCAACCAAGAAACAAATTTGTTTACTAAATATAGAACCAAATTATCTAATTGGGGCTGATTTAAGGGCTACATCCTGATTTGGTCATTGCATATTTGATTTGCAAACATGACTTAATGGAAATAAAAATAGCATATTTCAAATATTTGAATTGGACCCAAGAGCTAGATGATAAAATATAAGTTAGTTAAGGTTCATGGTAAAGAATGTATGCAGATCATTAAACCGAGTTTTTATTATAGGGATAAAACACGCCTGTGAGTTTGTATAGCTGATTTAGAGCGAAGAAGAAACAATAACAAAATGAACGCCAAAGGCGTGAGTTTTGTTTTTGCTATTAAACAGCTATACAAATGAACAGGAGTGTTTTATCGTTATTATAATAGTTAAAAGTAGTGTTTTACCGCTATATCAACATTTGAAAATAGCGGATACTATGACGTTGTTTGAATACTTGTGTGGAGCAAATATGAAGGAACTGTATTGCAGCATTCGCTCAAAATGAGTCACGCTTATTAGCCTCTCCTCATTTACATAAATTATGCTGTGAACAGTGTCTGTATTGCAGAAAATAAAACGGTTTTAGCTAACAAAGAAACATAGAAAAAAAACTCTTGCATCATGTTATAATATATGTCTCTAGCCGTAATTACCCCTTCGACAATCCAAACACCCAGGGGCCTGCTAACTAAATTTCATTGAAGTCGATTCGCGGACCAAAAACTGTTTTAAACATTGGATGTTTAGTTTTCTTATGTGAATTATTTCTTATATATTTATTGGGTTGATGGTGTTTTATCAAAGGACATGCTTAGAGCCATCTAATTAAGGTTCTTGGTAGAGACAATTGACATCTCATTAAAACTCGAGTCTATTGATTCTATGTGCTTTCTTCAATCAACGTTATAAACTCTTGTTTATTTAAGCACCAAGGAGTGTGTTGACATTATTCTATTTTAGGAATCGTTACGGCAAATACCAATTAGAGAACTGCGGTACATAGAAACAAAGATCATTACGTTTTCAAACCATTACATATAGCTGCTTTATTTTGCTGACACAATTTTTATAATATCTTGGCCACGAAATATTTCATTGTCATCAATCAAATTTTGTAGAGAACAACACTCAAACTGTTCATTTTATTTACACGAAAACATGATTATTTCTTAATTAAAGAATATGACACAAATGCAGGAACATATTCTCAATATGCAACATAATGATGGCTGTTCAGTAACGTTTCAAACGTTTTTGATAAAAAAAAATGAATATTAGAAGAATGAGATTTTATTTCGCTGGTTAAGTCTGTTTATTTACTGGTGTTGAATGATAAACTCAATTTATCTTAAACAGAATGGAAAGAAACTATGTAACAATTAAAATGTTCCAAACATTATAGTACTAAGTAGGCGTTATTCGACTTAAAACATAACTGTTGAATTATATAACAAAACATTATAAATGAACCTCGCAGAAGTGTATGTTACGATTTATATAAAGCATGAGTCACATTACTTCATCCCCCTAAATGAATAAGCACTAATTTGCCTGATTTTAACACCTTTCCTGTTCTAAACGTTTATAAAATAACTTTTAAAGATGTGGTTAGTTTATAATATCATCTTGATTCATAATTTGGTCATTCATCTATGGTTATTGAATCGAGCGGTACCTTATGCATTTACAACTACGCATGAACAGTGTCCTGTTGAATTTGAAGCGCGTAATGATGCAATTACATTTAACGACTATTGTCAGTGCATTGCATTTAGTATCTACCGGTATATACCGTATAGTCGAGTCGTATCGCGCAAATATATGTCACAGTAAGTGTTTAAAAAGTACTGCATCTGTGTACTTTAGTAATGATCCCAGTTTAGCATATTGCATTGTTTGCTCCCGTCCTTTTGATGAATTTGCCAATCCCAAGATAGGAAGTGAGCTAAAAGAATATAGATCACTACCCGAAATAGTATATGCGCGGATTGGACTGCAATTCGATGTGAACTCGTGTGATTTTCTTGATTACACATGCACGACGCGTTGGTTTGGAGGCTCTCCCGGAGCATACAGCAGCCTGATTATTGGAAATAACCACCAGGTAACCTCTATTCAGTTTTGTCAAGACAGAGGGAGAATGGGCGGCTTTAAGATTACACTAAATGAGACACTCTTATACACAATAGGATGTGGTGTTGAGAACCCCGAATGGCTGAATTCGACCGCATTCAAACAGAACGAAGCCATCACTGGCTTTGACATCTTTTACAATCAGTTTGTAAGCAATCTTCTGCGTTCCGGATCTTTGATCGACACTATTCGGTTCCGATTTCAGAATTGCTAATGATTTTTGCAGGACAATTAAGACAAAACTTCTTTTTCAAGTTGCTAATTAATTTGTTTTTTTATATCCGTTTTATAACGAAAATTAATTTGTTTTTTTTTATATCCGTTTTATAACGAACAGTTGTACAAGAAATTAGTTAGGTTTTCAATTCGTTATTATATTCACAGGATTTTAATGCTTAGAAACATTTTTGGTGGAAGTTGGCCAGGTGTCGATTTTGAATTTCTATGGGCGGAAACTTTCCAATAAAAATGTATTGTAAAAAAGGGTATAGTCAATAACAAAAACAATCAAGTCCAATAACGGTTATTATTTTTTATATAAAATACTTATTAAAATGTTATTAATCAAATGTATGCAAACTTTTTTGTGGTAATCATATCATAATCGTGTGCATAATGGAAAATGAGTTTCATTTTTAAAAAAAAGATTGATCGTGTATTCAATGTTAAATATTCATAATATGTAAATATATATGACACATACACACTTAAAGATATATTTCAGATGTTTTTGTTTTCGAGCCCTTGAGCTATCTTTATTGTTTGAAAAGAAATGTTTTCACATAAAGCTTTTAAACAATCTCAAAATCTCATGTATGTTATTGGAATACCACTTGAACATTATCTCTTTGAACTTACAATCATCCAGCGCTCTATTCGTTACCCTATTGCCTGGCATGTGCTCTTACCATTGGCTCCACAGACTAGTCCAATAAAAGAATCGGTCAGCGAAGCAAGCTTTTGGAGGACTAAACAGGTCACACTCTCAACACCTCGGGGGTTTCCCAAAATGAAAGCCTATCTTTGGTTCCTGTGTTATGAACCAAAATGGTAATTTAAATTTTCAATCATAATTGATCATATGATTGCATAATTAGCTAAATTACATATGCGCTGTGTTGTATATAACTGATAAAACATGGTGTTGTTTAACGTGCTTCGAATAGACAATACAAATTAAGTAGGCTGTTTTTTTGTACATATAGATGTTTGATTCGTTCAATTGAATGCATTGAATACATGGTTAGGGGAGAAAATGGAGAAAGCTTCCTATTTTACCTGTTGCTTATGCATGACATATCAATGTTAAACAGTTTTCTGCTTTATTTAACTCTGAGAAAAGATTTAATCAAACTATCTGCTACGAAACATGATTTGAATTAATAGTAAGATACATCTTTTTATAGCTTTGTGTATTCGTTAATCTTTAATATTGCGCT
This sequence comes from Hydroides elegans, assembly GCA_001703475.1. Classification (NCBI taxonomy): domain Eukaryota; kingdom Metazoa; phylum Annelida; class Polychaeta; order Sabellida; family Serpulidae; genus Hydroides; species Hydroides elegans. Next base: position 30,131 of record LQRL01076839.1, read on the forward strand.
TTTAATTTCAACTGGCGCTTACCCAGTCAGCAGAAATGTATCACTCTTTGTCTTTTCATATGCTGAACGAGGCTAAGTTTGAGATAATCAATGCCTATTTCCTGATATCCAGCGACCGCTAACCGAACATTTCGTCCAGTTTTGAAAAAAGTTG
>LQRL01076844.1:2179-20060 GCA_001703475.1 Hydroides elegans
TATTGGCTATTTTAAGAAAACTAGAAACTGCTTAGTTAATCAATTTATCACATCAACACTGTCAGTTACCGTTACGTTGTTTTGTGTTTAGAAAAAGATGGTTATTGTTGAAACGGGCAATTCAGTTTTAGTTTAAAGAATTTTAAATTAAGCATTTAAAGAATGATTATCTTATTATGAAAAGAAATCAGATAATTATGCTCTTTCTATATAGAGCATATTACTCTAGTTTTAATTATTGAAATTATGGTAATTCAAAAATACTCACTTGGTGTTGTAAGTAATCAGTGTTAAACAAATATTTAAAAATTGTGTTGAAGGAACGTTTCCTGTAAATATTTTCATATGAAATCACATTTAGAAAACAAACATGAAATCATGAAAAAAACACGTGGGCGAGAGAACTAAATGAAAAATAAAAACACAGTAAGCTAAATGCGCATTAATTCCGGAAAAGGAATGTGTGAAATATATTTGAAAAAGTGAATGTCATCTATATCAAGCTACTGCATTTTTTCGATATCAGTGGATTTTAATATTCCCTGTGCATACTTTGGTCTTTCGGATGTCAGAAATAGTGGTACCGCAAGCAAGAGAATTAAATATGCATGTGATATCTATTTCTATATCTGATTTGCTCGTGATTTTTTGTTTGTAATAAAAAGAACACTTTTATGATTTTAAAATTGTAAACCAAAAGACAAAATAGAATGTTTTCTATTCCTTCTGCAGGGCTGCAATACACTTCTTTGATTGTTCAGATTTTGCTCATATATTCTCATTTATATGCGTGAGTAGTTTTGTTAATTTCTCAAGTTAATGAGACACTATCCTGGCCCAATTGCAAATACTCAAAGTAAATTTTCTCTATTATTATTTATCCTACACCTCATTTAGGGGCGGATCCGGAGACAATTGAACCAGGGTGTAAATGGAATCTAACGGGATGGAAGCAAATAGACTTTGTATAATATAAAAGAGCAAACTGGGGTGCGCACTGCTCTTTTCTTTATGTAGATCCCCGCCTGTCATTTCCCTTTCTACACCATACTTACACTTTTCTTAATCCAGTCCATATCCAAGCTAACTACACTGCACCCAAAACTAGCAATATCGCCTCGTTTTGCTCTACACCCCTCAGTCAGTAGCAACAGAAGGGGTCCCTCATTCGACTTTTGGGTTTCTCTTCTCTCTCTCTCTCTCTTTGCTTATTTTACTAACGTGGGACGGGGAGCCAATCTTCAGTGACCTTCTCCATAAAGATTTATTCAAATCAGTGTAACGTGTAATTAACTCGCTGGTTTCTATTGGAGTTTTTTCTTGGTTTATGGATAATGTATCAGTACGAATTGATAGATATGGTTTTGATGGAAAATTTGGAATATAACTTTAATATAAGTTATATTATAATGTAACGCTATGTTTTAGAATCATTTGGATTTTGAAAAAAATGTTGATGCAATGTTGAAATTATAATTTGTGCAATTACGGAATGTTACGGATAATATGCATTTTTATAAGAAATGTTTTTCAATTCTCTGGCGACAACTATTTGCAATCTATTTCTAGATATGTTTTCTGAATACTGTTGTATGAAAAACCGAAAACTTTGACTAGTTTTGAAAGAAAACTGCGCAAAACAATGGGAAATAAATATTGTTCCTAACTATGCAACTTATTTTACCGACATATCGTATCATGGCGCATTATTTAAAAAACCAAAAACTATTGAATAATATGTGAAATATTTTCGAAATTGGAAAACATCACATATCGTACAAAATGCACACCGAATCTGCAAGGCCCAAATCTGGATACTACATATCTATGAACACGCGGTGGCGGGTTAATATTCCATACACCAACTACCATTTATGGATATATCTTATACTCCTCCTCTTTTCCCTAACAGATAAACCCCGCGTCCTTGCTGTCCCGGCCCAACTCTATCTTGGATCGGGAATGGCCGGACGCATAGAGTGCCCGACGGACGCCAACCCGCCTGCGTACCAGGTCATGTGGCGCAAAGATGGGCAGGTGCTCTCGGAATCCGATCGGGTCAAGGTATGTATATGATATACATGTATTACGATTTAAAAGTAAGATGTTTTACTTGTATGTTTTAGTATATTAGACAATAATGTTCGTGATTTGTTAATTGAACGGAATGATACACGTCGGATCGGGTCAAAGGGAGCGACATGCATTTATATCACTTATTTAAATCACTTTTCAAAACATAATTTTATATGTATTATGCTGCATGAAACAGATCCAAGTGGTATATTTCTTGGATTCCGATATGGTCAAGGCGATTAATTAAAAAATCAATTAAATCAATCTTGGATGAAGGTGTTGGGGATAGAAATCGAAACCGAATATTGATGTGTTTCAAATACAAATGTTATTTGAAGCAATAAATGCCGCTCTTCAAATTTTTGAGGTCCGTTTTACGGAAATATCGAGTTGTGCTGATAGAATTGCTTCTAACCCCTGCTTTACTCATTCAAGATTCAAGTTTATTGTTCGTTCAATACGTTTGTTAATAATTTTGCTTTACTTTGGTTAAGCATTTGTAGAAAGGATGCTTTAAATACTGAATTTCGAGGTCATTATAAACTTTCATAAGGAAATATAAGAGTTGAATTTTTGTAAAAAGTTAAGTTATTTCACGAATAAACATAACCCCTGATGTTAGCTCATTGAACACGTTCAGTTAATTGGAATGTTGTTTTTCGTAAACACTCTGGCCTGTCTCATTAAATTCAATAAAGCTAATTTGTTCACGATATCCATCAAAATGATGAGAGCTGTAAGCCCCGAAGAAATCTCGCGGGACGCGCATTTTTTAATATTAAAACCCAACCACATTTTTCATATTCATGATTATTTACATGAAACATATCAGTCCTTCAGATGGAAACTTCATAAACTTTATATCGTAGTTATTAAGAAAAACATCTCATTGAATTCAGCAGCATTTTCATCTACGATGTTCAAAATAGCTTCAAAGGCTATAAGACTGATTAGTTTAATAACTACAGTATATATTTATTCGCGGGATTTAATCTTCATATAGAAAAATATATCGTGATGTGATATTCAATACGGATAGCTTTAAATGTATGAAATGCAATACGTTGTCTTTAATGGTTTATATTGTGGATATGTGTTATTACAGGAGTCGTGGCTTCTTTTTATTAAGTATTCATTGAAAAATGTGTCGGAAAAATAAGATATCATTTTAATCAAATTTCTATATTTTTGATTTGGCATTTTATGTGTCTGTACAATGTGGGCGGGGTATAGGTCCATGACTGTATTGCATTGATAGCAATACATAGTATAGCTTTTATTCTTGCGACAACTTAGTGTAATTGATGGAAAAAATCTAATTACGATCATCAAAACAGCGTAAATAATTGTTTGCATATATCACAGTTAAATTATATGCATGATATAAATAATGCAGCAAATATATAATAAAATAGGCACTAGATTATCCATTGTTGAACCAAACATTCTCCATTCTCTATTAGCCGCTATCGTGTTTATTCAGGGTCCCCTGCTCTCCCCTCACCATGCCAAAAGTATATAGATCCCTTCATGCATTACAACAGCACAGTGTCCAGTGTCAACCCATTATTTCTAATCACTTTAACGTCTTGACCCATCACCCGACGATGCCATCCGCACCAGTCCGACCCCTTTCCCAGACCAACTTTCATTGCGGCTTATATTGCGTAGTTACACGAATCGTCCGGACATAAAATGCCCTCCTCCCTCCATTTAGTAGCACGGCAATGAAATTACTTTGCCGAGCAAACTACATTTGTGACATATTAGACGGGATTTATTTGCAAAGTCTCCCCCCCCCCCTTTTGTAGTGGCAATTTATATAAATGTTGTTTGTGGTGGAAACGGGCGACCATTGCAAAATGTGTCCCCGGCTGTCACTTTGCATCTTGTCGGCATTCTCACTGCTGACTCAGGACTGTTTTTATTCGCGCAGGAAATTTTTGTCGAGTCAGCTATTTTGAAAGAGCATTGTCGAGGTTTTCATTTAGCGTTTTATCTGTGAATGTTTTCCTGGTCCCATTGGAAAATGATGCTCCATGAAACTATGAGATTCAACTTCGATTTTGGTTTTTCTATTTATTGTGAATTTTGGCCAATGTATAGTATCAATTGATAGTTTACATCATCACTGAGGAGATTGGAATATGTCATACATTGGCACCTTTTAAGATTAATCGCATCCTCAATATTTTCTTCTGCTTAGCTTATTAGTCTGGAACCGCATTAGCCACGCATGATGATCTTATTAGACACAATTCACATTCAAGTTTTTGTTCTCTTTTTGTCATACCTAAAACTAGAACCCTCTTTTTCATCAAATTTTTAGATAGTAACATCATTGATCCTAGTGTAAACACTTGCTCAAAACTTCAATCCTCTTTCAGAAATATAAAGTCTATCAATTAATAATGCACAAAAAAATCCTCAACCCCACCCCCTCCCTTTTATATTCAATGTCATATTTTATACCATTGGCGTCTCCGTTTTATATACTCTCTGGATCAGCGCCTGATATTGAAAATACACTCAAATTCAATCATTGCATATTTTAAGGTAACTACAATATCTACACATTTGCAGTCACAAGATAAAAAATTGGATGGTCTTTATACCCAAGGATGTAGATTCTATGTTTCAATTTCATGCCTTATATCATACAACCCTTAATCAAATAGGAGCAATCCGTGTTTACCAACAAATGCCAGAATCCCGCGCATGCGCAGTGCTCTGGGTGGCAGAAGTACCCAAAATAGAGCGGGATCCATAAGCAACAACAGTGATGCAACCAAACTTTAAAGTCAATTTTATGTTTAAGGGTAGCTTTAATGTGCTAGAAAATGAAATATTTATTAACTCGTATATCATTTGAATATGTAGACAATATTTTGAAATCTTTCAATATAGATATTGTGGAAATGAGGGCCTTCTATTGTATCAATATTATCATTGAGATTCGTCGTTCTATTTATCCGAATGTTTGAAATACATTTCAAAATTATGATTAGATAACTACGGAATTAGTATCAATTTATTTTTATATCATTTGCTAAACTTCGAAAGCAAATCACAGCAAATTTTAAGTGAATCTTAAGCTATTATAATCACAAAAACAGTTCAAAAATTAAACATGCATATATGATTAGAGTGTTTTATCAAAGTGGATCTGTGAATTCATCTGTGCATTTGTTTAATTCTTTAACATTGTTTTGGACAAAGATTACACATTGACCAATGGTAGAAAGGCTTAAAATATAGTTCATTGATTGTTCAATCAAAATCGACTGTTCATGGACAACGTTTTTTAGTAATATGTTTATAACGTAGCATACCCAAAGTATCTTCTCAGCATTCAAAACAATGTTCATAGTTCTTTGGTTTATATCCATAATATTATAAAACAATTTTAATCCAAAAGAATGGTATGTTATTGTACGACAGAAACATTTGTATCCTAATATTTTGTTACTGAAACTATTCATTCAATGAAACTTCACAGACAACATACATGTATAAACAGTCCTGACCTTAACTTTATCGTTTTTTTTTTCAAAATGGAAATGGGCGCTTAAATATAGCGAAACGAGTATAAATTTAGGTGTCTGGATAAAAAAAAATGTGACATTTCAAGGCCAAACTTAGCTGGAAAGCGAGGACTGGTGATAAGATACTGTTTTTATTTACGAAGAAACATGTGGGAAAAAGGCATTATAGACCTACTCCTCATGTCAAATTAAACTGCTTATAAATTCTCAATTTCATGGATATTTTTTTATAAAACATAGCTTATGGTGATAAAGAAGGGTTGGAATTTAGATAATCTTAATCAAGCATGTTAAAAACCGATCAGAATACCGTCATTTTCATGTACGAATAACGTCCAAATTGGTATGAAATGATAGCAGAAAAACAGCTCTGGCCACCCGGAACACTTTAGCCCTTTAAAAAGCTGTGTGTGACGTCACGCGGATTGTAGCTATTAGTGGACGTGGCTATGGTGACATTTTAAAGACACCAAACAGAACATTAATAAGGGTTTTATCCCACAACCCGTCCTTTTTGCGTTTGCTCTTACTTCAAAAGTAAACATTGTTTTGTGACGTGTGCATGATAATGAATTCTATGGTTATTTTATCCTGCTTTAATAATGAATTTCATAGGTTTTATGTCAAAGGATTTTAATTACCTGTTTTTAGTTAACAACTGAGTATATATATCATAGCCTAATGTGATATGTTTCCTGATTTTTTATTGCACTCGACTATACATGTATGTCCGTATGGTCTATTGTGTTTCAATAGCGTTGCTATCGCTCGATTGGTTATTGTATATTGTATTTTTGCCACAGATTTAGGATAAACAAAATGTATATGTATAAAGACTATGCTTAAATGCCATTAACACCTACACTCTACGAAGTATCATTTATTCACCCAAATCCAACGTACGGTTAGGTCAGTGATCAGATTTGATATTAGCGAAATTGGGGCATGCATCTTTGTGCGACCTATATCAACTGAAGAGCCTCCATGCAAAATATGTTATACTTATTCTAACTATTTGAATAGACCTTATCAAAGATTTTATCAGAAATATCTGTTAATTCTTATATAAGCAGTATCATATATTCTTTTCCAATTCCAACAATCTAATGAAATAGAGATATTTCAACCATTCGAACCTTGTGATATATCAATACTATATATGGAGCTAACCATCCTCTTTCAGGCAAGCCCTTAGCTGTAATCTCTTGGTTTGCATTGTACTAAGATACCATTGGTATGCAATACCCTGTAATTAATATTTTCGCCCTCCTTTAACATTTCGTTTACAAAAAGGGTTCATGGTCCCAGTGCACCGGTAATCAGAGATACTCATCGTAATTTGGTAGATTTATTTCGCTAGTGTTGGTGGCTTCTGAATCTACTTAAATAAGGTCCATTACCTTTGTAAGTACACTTTCCTGACATTTGTAGTAGTTCATCTCATATTAGAGGAGGAACATCAAGAGATACAAACAGTGATGTGACAATTTCATTAAGCAAATATTCCCACTCAAAAAGACGTCCAAGGACGTTAAGCGGACGCCCTCCTTTGGGCCCGTAGGAAAGTTTTCCGGACGTCCTTATCCGTCGCGGACGTAGAAAAGACGTTGCATCGACGTTGCGTCCGAATCGGACGTAAGAATAACGTTCTACGGACGCCGGGACGTAAAAGGACATCCGGAAAACTATCATACGGGCCCAATGTAGGTCGTCCTCTCAACGTCAGGTCCGAATGCGACGTACTATGGACGACCTTGCCGAATGGCTTCGTTTGTCGACTTTTCTCATTCTGTTTCGAAAAACGTGTTTTGAAACATTTAATGGGGAGAATTTAATGCGGAAATAGGGGTTTAATGGTCATTAATATTTTATCTTCCGTTAGGTTAAAGATCAATCAATCTGTTAACTGATAAATGCTTAGAGTGAATATTTAGATATTACACATACGTTCATGGATCTCAATGTATGAGTTAAATCCTCTTATCTGTAATGATTTTGTAAATTGTAGTTTATTTTGTAAATGTAGTTGTGGAAGGTTCAGAGCTGTTTATTAATAATGGATCTATAGAGTAGACCAAACCTTTCTTTGTATATTTTCCAATTTATTGCTCTCAGCAAAATGCTCAATTCTTATATTTTCAAGATCGAAAACAAAGCATTCTCTCAGAACAAATGTTTTAGACAATTAATAACAAGAATCAATTGCAAGACCCGGGTATTATAAACAGTAAATCAGAAGTCATTGCAAAGGATGGACGTGATTGTAGTTCTGCCACATTGTCCTTTTAATTAGTAGCATATTCTGATATTCTGCTTTGAAATGTTATATCGTTTTAGCAAAAACAATATATTTGTCCTCTTTTTGATGCACTAGCCAAGAATAATAAAACTTGATTTTGTTTGGTATAGTCATCCGATGGATCATTTGTTTGAATTTTATTTATTTATTATTTTTTGAGAGACCAATTCCATTTAAAACTTAATTACAGTTAAGAATGGTTCCTATTCATTCCCGTCCAGGCTAAATGACAATCCCCTTTTTTCTTCTTTCGTGATTTAAGTGCGCATTTAATTACTTCTGTCTGGTTTTTCCTAAAAGCGCGGCTTTGGGATAAGGCATTGCAATATCATTTTTAAAAAAAACGAGACGCAAAATTTAGCACTGACGTCATAGCAAATGAGAAAAACTCACTTCATCTCACTATTCCAGGTTTAAAAACTTTGGGATAAGATAGAAATCGTATTGTTCGCTGCTGAAATTAGGGGTGTTTTTCATTCTTGTCATTTATTCCATTATTCATCAAATGATTTACGGTTGTAGCACTGGAATGGTCGTTTTTCTCTCATTTTGTTTTGTTTTTGAAATTGTCCTTTTTGTAAAACAAGGAGAGCTACACTGTCGGGAAATAAAAGAGACGCTATTTTGTTATTTGGCTGCAGGTGTAAAACTGTTGTAAGAAATATGTTCTTTTAAGTGGAACTGACCTTTTATCAGGCTTGGACTATGTAGAATGATAATTTAAAGATGTGGCACCTCCTCTATGTGGGTGTGATCGAGGCTCAGCCAATAAAATAATTTCAAAAGAAAGCAAAAATTAGTATTGCGCTCAGAAATTTATAATTGAAGGACGCCTTGCATCCCTCTTGCATATTTATTTATTTATACAATTTATATAGCGCCTTTTCTATTGAAAGCCCGAAGCGCTGTTCCAATAGTATTGCAATTTTACTCATAATCTATAAGAACATTCAATATAGGCATAGGCTATGGATTATGAATAACCTGATTCATCTCCTTTCAAAAAAGTGCTATATTGGGTATACAGAATATAGGGTCTTTATAAGGCACAACTTATAAGGCATTCCTTGTGTTTTTTGCAGGTGCACAAGGGCAGCGGTACACTCACATTCAGCCCAGTGGCCGAAGAGGACGAGGGAGTCTACACCTGCACTCCTTTCTCAGCCTTAGGCCAGGGCGAAAAGTCGCGGCCCATGCAGGTTATTGTAAGAGGTAAGGGATATGTTATGTCTGATTTCAGTCTTAGCCAGGGTGAAAAGTTGCATACGATGCAGATCAAAATGAGAGGTAAAAGAGAGGTTTACCCTATTTCTGCCTTAGGCCAGGGCGAGGCCGCGGCCAAATGAGAGGTAAAAGAGAGGTTTACCCTATTTCTACCTTAGGCCAGGGCGAGGCCGCGGCACATACAGGTCATTGTGAGAGGTGAGAACATTTTGTTTGAGGACGAATAAACTTCTATTATTATCATCACTACATTATCTAAGGGACGATATGTCGGTGGATAAATGTGATTCTACATGTGCACATATGTTTTAGCCTTAGGCCAGGGCGAAAAGTCGCGGCCCATGCAGGTCATAGTAAGAGGTGAGAAAAGTAGCGCATTTTCTTCCTATATGCACAGGGTGAACAGTCGCATACAATGCAGGTCATAGTGAGAGGTAAGAGAGATATTATTTCGGCCTCACGCGAGGGGCGAAAATACCTGCACGCCTTTCTCAGCCTTAGGCCAGGGTGAAAAGTCGCGGCCCATGCAGGTCATCGTTAGAGGTGAGAAAACATAGAACATTTTTATGTCTAAGCACAGGGTGAAAAGTAGAATGCAACGCAGGTAATACCGAGAGGTAAGAGAAAGGTTAACCTTATTTTGGCCTTGGGCCAGGGCCGAAAGGTCGTTGCCCATGCAGGTCATCGTTCGGGGTGAGAACATTTTGTTTGATAAATAACATTAGACTCATGCATCACTACACTATTTAAGGGACGGTATTTCGGTGAATTAATCTTATTATACACCTGCACGCCATTTTCAGCCTTAGGTCAGGGGAAAATCGCGGTTCCAGCAGGTCATTGTTTGATGTGACAGAGAGAGGTTATACTGGATTTAAATTTTGCTTTTCCGTGATATAGGTAAGCATAAACTCTAGCAAGGCTTTGAAGTTAGTTCCTTTACTAGATCGCTTTTTGTGACCTTAAAACGCGAATAAATTACCAATTGTGCTACTTCAGACGCCTCAAACATATATATTAGGGACCCAATGGGAAAATATATTTCTTCGAAACACAGACCCGGACCCTATTGCTTCTGGCCAGTCTCATCTATTGTCCTCACAAGGGGCCCCTCTTGCCACAATTCTGTGGACAAGATGCCCCGATGTCAAAAGACCTAAAGTGATTGATTGGAAGGGAGTAGACTTCTCTTTTTGTGCTTCGTACAATCTGTTGGTAACCATTGCCCGAGAGTTCTCTAACAGGTTGGCGAGCGACCTTTTGTGCTTTTATGGACAGGGCAGGAGCGATAAAGATGGCTAATGGAAGGGTTCTATGTTCGCTGATACAAGGCATTTATATACAATTCAGTCTTAACATCGGTCACCATGGTAGACCAGGAATATCGCTTACCAGGACAGATTATCATTTTTTCACTTTTCTACAACATCATTTTTGACCTGGTTGGTCCAGAATTCTCGCTTAAAGGATGGGTTTGCTTTGAAAGAAAGATGTCTGGATATAAAATGTGGGATTCGATTCTATATTATATACAAAATTTTAGATTATACTTGTGCACTATAGTCTCCATACATGATGAATAATCGAACGTCAAAACATACCACAGTTCTCTATAAATGCAACAATATGTAAAAGTCAATCTTCCCCCAATACAAAACATATCTTGAATGGAACCCATTTAACTGTTGGTATTCGGCGCGGGGCGATATAAAGAGCTGAAATCACATCACTTGTATGAGCGATAATAGACGCATCTTTTAGTCAGACACATCAATGGGTCTTTGCTGGCCATTCACGCTGCCGTTAAATCGCGAAGTACCATCATTTGACGCGAAGGATGGCCGCAGCAACCTGTTAATGCAAATGCCAATTAATTACGATTTCGCGGTCAGAAGCTAGGGGGGCAGGCGCGGGCTCCTGAATGGAAAGGGAACCGGATTTATGTGGAAACCCTTTCTATTTTGTAGCTATGTGTATTAATATGGAGAGACTATTTCTAATTTGTCGGATTTATGCAGGAACACTTTCTATTTTGTTGGGTATTAATCCTTTATGTTTTGTAGTATATTAAGGCCATACTACAAAGGCCATTTCCAATTTATAGACCATTTTCTAACATGTAGCGTATTTGAATTATACTAAGCTGTATTTCAATGAGAGGTGACGGTTGTGGCGCTCGGATATTAGGACACTAAATAGCACAAAATAGCACAACTAGGAAACCTCTATTCATTAGCATCTAGAGACTTTGACACTGAAACTTTCAGTGCGCATTAATTGCAGTAGAATCCATGATAAGTAACTCAACTACTTCATTATATTAAAAAAAAACACTTTGATGCCGCTTTGATATATATTTTCTCACATATACAGTAGAAAATAGTTTTATAAAATAGTGTTCTACACGACTAAGTGAGATTTGTATGATTCCCTGCCCACAAAGGTAGATACAACTGGGCAGTCCCGAATGTATAAATATGAAGCAGTGATATCCTAGTTTTTACACGGCTAAATGGTGTGTTAGGAATAAAACTACATTTTATTTAAATGATAATTTATTTTCCTTTCCAGATTAATTCCGATGGAAATTTATTTTCAATTTAAAAAATCATACCGATCTAAACCTGTCTGGATTGAAAAATGAAACATCATTTAAGTATAATGTAGTCTTATTTTTAGCACACATTTAGCCGTGTAAAAAGTAGGATTTAATTACTTCATAAACAGCAGAATAAAGATTTAATATGAAATTAGTTTGAAATGAAAAGGTCTGGCATTGAAAAAAAAACGTTTTGGGTAGACTATTTTAGAGTAAGTTCTGATCTCTCTTTATTTCTTTGTCCAATATCCAGTGTAATATGGAATTCAAATAGGTCCCTTGCTTTTTAAAGGTGCAACAAAAGTCACAATATGTCCTGTCCGAAAATGGTAAAGAATCGAATAATTTATATGACTGTAAAAATGTATCTTTCTATCTTCCGAGATGAAAATCGAAAGGTTCCGCCGCTATTAAAAATGATTTATGTGACTACATTTGCTCGTGGGGTTATTGACAATCACACTAATGTGCCACTGTTTTGACATAGGCCTATTGATTAGAATTGCTTTATGAATCCCGAAAGTGATATTATGTTACATATCATTGCACAATGCCATATCTTTGGTGTTGTCTCCGGAATATTGGGATTAGCTTTACAGAAGACGGACCAGACTTACAGTATGTATTCACTCAGTCTATAATTTTAAGTAGCTACCAGCTCCAGTGATAATAAAATTCACAACACTATATTTTAGTATCAATAAGAAATGGTGAAATAAGGGGCAGTGTTAAAACCGCTCCGAAAAAGCTCAAAAGACTAATTATACGCTACAAACTCAACGCAACATTTATGTCAAACATACATGTAGAAGGTGATCACTTCTGTTCACCCGAAGATCGCATAATATTTTGCGATTTTATTTCGAGAGCAGGCGACTTAAAACTTGGTTCTTCATTGGTATTCAGACGTTCAATCCTTCAAAATGATAATATTTCATTATGTTGCATTGCCATACACTGCATGCAAGAAAAACACACAATGTATCTAGATAAGTAAAAAGTAATGCAATGTTTTATGTTTTATACTACAAAACCTAGCAAATCCATATTGTCATGAGAATCCCTCCGAAAGTAGACACTAAGCCCACATCTCACAGTAAAAAACCGCACATTCCCATTCGTGACGCACCAGCGTAATAATTTAATGCGAATTGTTTTTTTTTGGGGTAATTACTCATTTTTGATTCCAGGACTACCAAAAGAATGGCGAAATTCTCTCTCTTGGCCCCCATTGGCTTAATAAAGGCCTGTCATATGGTAGACAATTTAGAAGGGAGGATACCGGTTTGGATATTGTATTCAATTATGCCTATGGCCACCAAACTTCCATTTTTATACGGGATTTTATGATAATACGATTATAAAAACAGACCAAGTTAAAGAAGTTAGCCTTGCCTAAAAAGAAACTAGTCAAATTGTGGTCGAAAATCAAATATATAATGAGATGATAAAAATAATTAATGATATTAACGCTATGTTTTCAATGTTTAGAATAATATTATCAAGAAATGGAATAAACCAATATTTTATTACTTTATATTTGCAATATAACCAGCTGATCCTTTGAGGAACACTCTTCTTTCATTCCAACTAACTTATTTAGGGTTCCTGCAGCTTTTCTCATTTAGTTATAGAGATTTGTTTTGCTGGCACTTCGGCGCTTCGAGATCTAATTCGAGTTTTAATGAATCTGTTTTCCCCGTAAATCGCTTTAATCAAGTAATATTCTAAATAAATTGAAGGATCCGTTATTAAACCCAGTATAAACTTGTTTTCTGATCGGTGCTTCTGGATGGTGGTATGCTTCTATTTGTGTTCCAGTTAATATTGTTACTTAATCAGTGCGGCGTGATCTAAATTTTCTATCTTAATAGTTTATCTTTATTAAATCGAATGGCATTTCAACAAAGTCCTATAACCTTGTTTCGTATTGTTCAACAGTCTTACCAATTGTTCAAGCGTCGTGTTAGCACACTTGCCTGATCTAATCACTACGCCCACCCCGTTTCATTTTCGCCCACATCCCCAATGCTATTCACTTCGGGACCCGCGTCAATTTATGTATCCCCTCGACTCTCGGCACCAACTGCCAAAGTCGCGTGAAATCCTGTGAGATCTAACGCCCGTAGATGAGATGTGACGAGACTTAGAGCGAGACCTGGGTTAATATTGTTATCTCATTGCTCTAGTCGCTTTTCATTGCGTTTTTGTTTCAGGATTCATTTTATGTGTGACTGCGAAAAACAAAACAGAAACGATGTCAATGTAACTGACGGTGACGTGAATTCCCTTATGGTTATTAGTGCAATCCCACAACCATTTGATTTTGTTAGATTCTATCGGTTCACTTGCTTGGGTCGTTGAAAACAACTAGGGGTTACACACTTCTAAATTCGTATAGAGGGCGCTACGTCTCCTTGGATGTTTATGAAAAATGCCGAATGTCAAGGTCATCGCAATGTCAGTGTAACGTCGTCAAGGTCATTACAATGTCATCAAGGTAATCGCAACTTTATCAAGGTCATCGCAACGTCATCAAGGTCATCACAACGTCATCAAGGTCATTCCAACGTCATCAAAGTCATCGCAACCTAATCAAGGTAATCTCCCTCATCAAGGTCATCGAAACGTCATCAAGGTCATCGCAATGTCATCAAGGTCATTACAATGTCATCAAGGTAATCGCAGCTTTATCAAGGTCATCGCAACGTCATCAAGGTCATCACAACGTCATCAAGGTCATTCCAACGTCATCAAAGTCATCGCAACCTAATCAAGGTAATCTCCCTCATCAAGGTCATCGAAACGTCATCAAGGTCATCGCAATGTCATCAAGGTCATTACAATGTCATCAAGGTAATCGCAGCTTTATCAAGGTCATCGCAACGTCATCAAGGTCATCGCAACGTCATCAAGGTCATTTCAACGTCATCAAAGTAATCGCAACCTAATCAAGGTGATCGCCCTCATCAAGGTCATCGCAACGTCATCAAGGTCATCGCAATGTCATCAACGTCATTGCAACATCATCAAGGTAATCGCCCTCATCAAGGTCATCGCAACGTCGTCAAGGTCATCGCAACGTCATCAGCGTCATCGCAACGTCATCAAGGTTATCGCGATGTCGTCAAGGTCATCGCAACGTCATCAGCGTCATCGCAACGTCATCAAGGTTATCGCGATGTCGTCAACGTCATCGCAACGTCATCAAGTTCATCACAACGTCATCAAGGTCATTGCAACGCCATCAACGTCATCGCAAAGTCATCAAGGTCATCACAACGCCATCAAGGTCATCGCAACATCGTCAACGTCATCGTCAACGTCATCGCAACGTCATCAACGTCATCGCTACGTCACAGCGACTTATGACCAAAACACAGTTTGTACCCTAACCTTGATAAAACATGCTTCAAATTTTGTTTGGGTTTACTGACACATTTAGAATTTCGTTTTCAAAGCTTATTCACAAGCATATTTTCAGCCCATCTTTTAAGGTATTTTCGCGGTAGACCGTTTTAGAGTTGTTACAGCTACATGTACATATCGGTGCAGACAATATTTTCATATTTTCTCCCAAATAATTTCAGACCCATAATTCTCTCCATAGTGACAGACACGATCCCCAGTTGAGGTGACTAATTATGACGGAGTTTTGGGGTTTCACTGACTACCCATCTTGATGGATAACAGCTCTCCGCTCCTCTTTCTTTTCCCGCTCGGCAAGACGTCCACGGTCGTTGAGCGGACGTCCTACTTTGGGCCCGTATGAGTTTTCTGGAGTTTTCTGGACGTCCTTATTCGTCGCGGACGTAGAAAAGACGTTGCATCGACGTCGCGTCCGAGTCGGACGTACGAATTACGTTCTGACGTTCGGACGTCCGGAAAACGTTCATACGGGCCCTAAGTAGGTCGTGCTCTCAACGTCACGTCCGAATGCGACGTACTATGGACGACTCTGACCAAGTGGGTTTCTGCTCTTGGTGCCAAATCGATGGCAAAATCTGTCAAAATCTGTATCATCGTCCTGAGGCCGTTGGTGGGTTCACAACTCATAGACCCCCTCTTCTCATTGGAACCCCTTGATAATTCGAGAAACGAAGGGCCTCATCAATATGCTATTTGAGAGGGCACAAGCTTTCGCTATTGTGGTGATGGCGGCGAATTTTCGATGATGATGTTTTAAAGCACTGGAGAAATCATCAGCAAAATTGGGCGATTGATTTTTTTTTTCTAACCCCGATATTTCGTATTAGGTTTTGATATTGTTTTGTCGTCTTTATGTTATAAGTCTATATTATGATGTCGATCTAAGGCTGGAATATATGAGAATATATCCATTTGTTTCGATTGGCACATTTTGTTTTCTTTACCAAACACTCCATTATAATTAAAGGAAACAAGGAAGCCCATGATACATTAACCCCAAACCGCAAGGGCGCACATGTACCGTAGTACATTGACTGATAGGTCTCTTGAGATAGATGCCTATTAACCCTACTGGAAAAAATTGCGAATGAAGCCAGATTTTTCTCGATGTCGCATCTGCTTCATAAGAGTAGGCACTTTTTAAAGTTTAACTACTAGTTTCGCTTGAGCACCAAGGCAAATCAACAATAGCATGTGCTACCATCAGTTTGCAATAAGGATTATTAATTTACATGAAAATTATAAATGTGATAAGTTTAAGTGAACAAGTAAAGACCCGGCTTTTATCAAACACTATGAGTAGCATTTTGTTTTGTTTTTCTTGCACTGAGTTGTTGTTTTTTTCTTGATTACGGACAAAAAAACGTTTCTTACTTATATAGAAATAGGCTTAATCCAACCAAAATGACGTCAAAGGAACCAAATAAATGCGCATGTCATCCTTTACGAGGCATGACAATGCCAGCAAAAACAGGAAGTCATGGGGGCTGATCAGTAACCATTGTCTGTCTTGGATGCATGCTGTTTTTAATTAGGCAACGTAAATACCTTGGTGTTGGATATGCCAAAACTATATATAGATATATGCATGTAAATTGGATGATGATGAGCAATCAGAATTCTACTTATATACTTTAATCAACCGGATAACGCTCTTAACCGGTCGGAGTTATAGGTCCTTATATATTATTAATTTACTCTATTTAAGGGAAGGATGAATATACACGGAACGTCTACATGCGCGGATCTAGATAATAAATAAACCAAAGCGTCCGTCCCCGCTGGCGCTTCTATGTCGTATGATATGCCAACAATCATAATGTCTACGCCCCCTCCCCCTTCGGATCTATGTTTAACTTTATTGGCCCTGCCCAGTCCACATATCTCTGGATCACCCCCTGTAATCGTGAACGACCAGAAAGGTCTCTCTCATACGTTGACCCCTCGTTTCCTAACTGAGAGTCCACTCATAAGCGCAATGAATCTCCCCGCGACAAGTTATTTCCGCAGTTTCGGTAATACTTTATGCGACTAGTCAGGGTTGAGCCGCATAAAAACTGCTTTAGTGCTTAGCAATGGTTTTTCTGATTTTTTCTTATGTTTGTTGCGAGGAAATGACTATGTATGTATGTTCAGCATCCCTAATGGACATCATTACTGAACGATGTTCAACAGAGAAAATTACACATCGTTAAAATGTGCCGTGTTTCTATGAGCATTTACAGAAGTCATGTAATATATGGAGAAAAAACGCGATGTTGTTTTCCTCAGACAGAGAACAAAATGAACGAATCCGCGTTGTGTCGCCAGGGTCTGATAGGAACACGAATTTAAAGATTGTAGGTTTTTATCTAAAAATGAAAAGCGAAAAGAAACAATGTAAAAGCAATATATTCGTTGTCTATTCTGAACTTATCCGTCAATTGATTATTTATTTCTTTAACGTTCGTCATCAACTGTTTTATCATTTTCCTATCTAATAATTCATGATAACCTCAAAAGTCTAAATTCGTCATTTGAATACTTCCAAAGCATTAAATCGTCGCCCTAATCCACGTAATCGATGAGCCCCATCCGGAAAGAAACTTCACGCCCTCATGCCATCTAAGAGCGAAATGGCGTCATCGATTCTCAACTGGGATTAATGGCGTCATATGTTTTAAATCATATTTTCTGCTTGTTTTTTTTTTTTTTTTTTTTTTTTTTTTT
>LQRL01076845.1:4796-25135 GCA_001703475.1 Hydroides elegans
TGAAAAAAAAATTGGGCGAGTTGGTCACGATTTTGGGCGAGTTGGTAAAGAATTGGGCGAGTTGGTAAAGAATTGGGCGAGTTGGTAATTAAAATTGGGCGAGTTGGGAATCGGGCGAGTTGACCATAACCCGTCGTCCATTGTGCGTCGCATTCGGACGTGCTGTTGAGAGGACGAACTACTTTGGGCTTTTCTACGTCTGCAACGAAAATGACGTCCGGAAAACGTTCATATGGCCCAAAATAGGGCGTTCGCTCAACGTTCGTAGATTTCATGCCTAGTGGGAACCATTGTCATGACAAAAAGGAAATAGATTCCATATATCTGTTGTTAATTCATCATATAGTTAAATCAAATCTCAAATTTATACATGTTTTGAAAACGAATTGTGAAAAATTGTGAATGCTCTTGTAACATGAACTTAAAACATATACAACAATAATTGGCACTTAGTTGGACATGATTATGAGCTGTAAAGTGATGATGTAAACTAGCGTTCTTTATAAGGGATGCGTTTTTTTCGTTTAGACCATTTAGATAACAAGACCATTTAGATAGAAAGAATACCTATTTTTGCAGTGTCAGACAATGTAGATGAATAGGAAATTTACCATCATATAACCATGTGACAAGTAATTGAGTCACTTTTTTCGGAAAATTAGATATATTTTTTTTTCAATTTTATATATATCAACCAAACTAGTAAATGTAAATTTATGATTAAATTAATATATGTATATACCCTTCCGGGTAATATTCTAGCTTTCTAAAACTTAATAAAATGATTAGAGGGATGGGGTTTGGATATTTTTTTTTTGATTTTCGTGATCGATACTTTCGTCATATGTTCAGAACTGGTTAAACACTATTAATATAAAGTGGGTCGATATAAATTGATTTGGTCAAGTTACCGAAAGCGTACATTTCTCCAATATAATCAGCCAATACGTTGCATCTTGAATATATTATAATGTATCTTATATTTTTTTGTGTTAAAGACGGCTACATAAATTTGTTTTGAGCGTAGTATAATGCTTATTTCTCGTATTTCGTATTCGTCGCAGTAATCCATACGGACATATTGATTTTTTGAACAAGCATTACTTTCTTAAAACCACATGGTACATACTTTATAAGTTTCATCTTGAACATATACATGTAAATTCAATGATAAAAGGGTTAACTGTAACCTTTTGCATGCATATGAGGATAATATATTCCGCAATAAAAAGAAAAAAGAAAATACGAAAAAAAAAAAAACAAACACGATTCGATCGACGTTGTTATTTCTATAGCGGAGTATATTTTAAAACGAAAAAAGTCTAAATCAAGACCATTTTTATGTAAAATATCGTAAGTGACTCCAAACTGTTAAGTTGTGATAGATGGAAAATTTGATGAATTGACAGTTTAATTATTTTCTCGTTAGTAGGACTGGTGTTATTTTGTCAAAATTATCTAATTATATGTGCAGAAATTTGAGTTGAAAGAAGATTTCAATCGTATTATATGATTTAACTATACTGTGCGTCAATGAAAAGTATCACCTTTTCAATATTGTTTATTTTCTTTCGATATCAGTTTTTTATATTCAAAACAGTTTATTTATATCACACTTTAGATTGTATGCATGTAATAGAGTTTATTGGCGCCAGTCACGCATGAGTGCACTTCGAGCCCGGCGATCGCCCTATAGGACATTTCAGTCTATTGTGGGCTAACACATTGATCGCGGGTTAATTTTTTTATGAATCTGAATAGCGATACAAACGACCAACCTTGGTAAAATTTTAAATTTTGAATATCTATGCAACATGCCACGCTTATCACGAGAGGAACGTTTGATCGCACTTCGGATGATCCAGGCGAACCGTAGTTACAGCGAAGTTGCACTTCATTTTTGTTGCACTAGCAGAACCATTAGCAACTTAGTTGAGCGCAATGCAGAAACCGGATCCGACGAAGACAGACCGCGCCCGGGAAGGGGAAGACTAACAACTCCGGAGCAGGACCTATACATCAATCTGCTACATCTTCGAAACCGCTTTAGGTAGGCCAGTCGCACTGCTCGTGAGACAACCGGAAGGAATAACCCACGGATCAGCAGTTCAACCGTTCGGCGCCGATTACGCCAGCGTGATCTACAGTGTCGAAGACCAGTTCGTGAGAGCATCCTTACACCGATACGTCGACGCAGAGGACTATTATGGATCCAACAACGCGTGAACTGGACTCAGAGGCGGTGGAATACAGTTTTATTCTGAAATGAGTCCCGATTTTATATTGACATGCCTGACGGGCGCAACGCGTATGGCGTAGGAGGGGCGAGCGATACGCCAACTGTTGCATTCGTGAACCCGATAGATGGAGCGAACCCTGTGTTATGGTATGGGCCGGCATATCATTTCACCACAAAACGCCCCTCGTTGTGCTTGAAGGGAATTTAACGGCTCGGCGCTATATTTCGGATGTCCTCAAGGAGCACGCTTTTCCGTTTATAGCCCAACATCCGAATCTTCGGATTTTTCAGCAAGATAACGCTCGACCGCACTCCGCCAATATCACTTCGGACTGCCTCCGTGACCAAGGTGTATCAGTGTTGCCATGGCCTGCCTTCTCGCCAGATCTCAGTCTCATAGAGCACCTATGGGACCAGCTTTGGCGCCGAGTTTGCGAAAGGAAAAACCCACCCCGCACGAGGCAGGAACTGATTGACGAACTCAGGGCAGAGTGGGATCGGATACAACAAAGGAACATACAGATGTTGATCATGAGTATGCGCCGAAGATGCCAGGAAATGATCACATCAAGAGGTGGTCAGACACGGTATTAGATACAGTACATTGCGATTTTCTATCGCGTTTTGGTTATGCTCGTAGACTCGGTTATCGTTAAGGATAACATCTTTTTGTTTTGTATAGGATACAATAAATATACCCAGGAAGGTAAATATACTTCATTTGTTTTCTTTCATGCGCACAATTTTAATAAAATATAAAAGTAATAAGGTGATACTTTTCATTGACGCTCAGTATATGTGTCTAATGTTTGTATCATGGAATGAGCGTGTATATTCTTTGCAGGTGTTCAAGTCAACAGAGGCCCGTCTTGATCTGCATGACCTGCGAAATGTAGTTAATCTAAGAGAGAAAATAGAAAAGGCAAAGAAACAAACAGGTTTAAAACTGATTGAAAGAGAAGATGGATTTGCTCTAGTAGGATCTGCAACTGGGCTATTAGAATTCGAAAAGTCATGTCAAAGAAAGGAAGAAACTGATGCAAAAGGAGGAGAGAAAGACATTTACATAGAGAGTGATACAGGAGACAGTACATATGGAATTGAGGCATTCTTGGGAGGATTCGTTCTTGGTGACGAAAAGAGTGCCACTGTTTCTTACACTAATATTTCATTTGAAATCAGCAAGTTTTGTCATATTTTATTGACAGACAGGGATCGCGTCTTGCGACTTTTGGATAAAGGCAGAGCTAGAATGAAGATAAAGGGATTTTCAGATGACAAGTTGAGAGTGAAGTTTGAGAAGACTTCTGAAAAATCAAAGGCTGATGAAGAGCTTAAAAAGATGGCTGACTTAGCAACTGACGCTATGAAAGAATTGATGTTCCCTTTGGATGAATGCAATAAACGTCTGGAACTGGTGTTAGAAATAATTGAAATCAGTGATGTCAAGATGGCGATTCTACGAAAAGACGAGAAAACTACAGAATGGAAGCTATATGCGCTTGTCAAGAGTCCCAATGCCATAAGAATGCGAACAAGAATAGAAAGTATCCTTACCCGAAAATGCAACAAAAATGACGATGTAGCCGAAATTCTCAAGGACCTCTGCGACGAACCATTTAGAAGAAGAAGCAGTCCACAAGATACCACCGAGAATCGAATCGCCTCTAAGCCAGGAGCTATAGCAAGGGGAAGCAGCAATGGTGCGCTGGTAGCCAATATGATCGCTGAAAAGAAAGAAGGTATATCATGGGAAAGTGATGAGGACAATGAAGTGGTAGAAATTAAATCCAAAGAAGTTATGGTTGGTGACGAAGACATAGTAGATTATATGTGTAACATGGGAAAAGATAGATTAAACGAGATCAAAGGAGAATATGCTGTGGCAATAGAGCCCAGGAACGAAATAACTATGGTGATAAAGTCAAAGCGATCAGATGTCAAAGGTGCGGAGGCAGCTTTAACAACATTCACGCAAGAAATGCATCAAGGGCTCAGGAAAGAAACTATCGATATTTCGAAGTTAGATTCGGTGAATTTGAAAATGCGAAAAATGCAAGCAAAAGAAGAAGCAAATGATTTGGGTTACCAAGTCGGATTTGAAAGATCTGGAGAGCTTTGTATTGTTGGTCCGTCAAGTGACATGTACAGATGCGTTGCGAAACTTAAAAGCATTCTAGGCCTTTCCTCAGGTAGAGAAGCCGCAATGGGAAACGACACATACCACTCTCAAGTAGGAGTTGGGGCCAGACCAAAAGAAAACGGCGTTATGAGAAGTCCATTGCCACCTATTGGGTCTTCGCATCCCGGAAAAGCTTTTACAACGAGCGATCAACGTTTGCAGGTTTTGGTTTGGGTCACTGATATCACCAAGCTACATGTGGATATTGTGGTCAATGCGGCGAATGAACATCTGTCTCATGGTGCAGGTAACTTGCTATATAATAAGTAAAATGGCCTATTTGTATAGTTATTCTCATTGATCTAGGAGAGAGGTAGACATATGAAAGCTAATAAACCAGCTTTAACTTATATGTTGATATATTCACATTTTAAAAAATGTAATTACAAATAAGTAGCGGTAAATTTCTCAAAATACTCTGAAAACATAATTTTGCGAATATTTGCGAACAGAATATAGTTATAAAATGAATCTAATGTTATTTGTATGTTTTCGTTTTGACAGGTGTCGCGCTTGCCATTGCAAATGCTGCTGGTGATGAGCTTGACCAAGAATGCAGGCGTTACCATCGAAATTATGATCTAAAAGTATCAGAAATCTGCCTAACAACTGCTGGAAATATGCCATCGAAAAAGGTAACTGATTATTCTAGTTACACAAAAGTTATTTCGCTAATTGAATATTTTATTTATAGCAAGTTTAAAACAACTGTAATATTTGTGATATTTGTAATGATAATTGGTGCAACTTCTTTATTAAAATGAATAAAAACAAGATAACATATTATTCATAAATCAATAAACATTAAGGTAATGCATGCTGTTGGTCCGCGATGGGCAGAGTATCGGGACAAGAAGAGATTCGAAGATGCTCTGTACAAGACGTTTCTCAATTGTCTCGACCGTGCGCACAAGAACAAATACGAATCGATTGCGCTCCCAGCCATCAGTTCAGGTATGCATTGAGTCATATAACGAATATGAATATAAATATCAAAATCATAACTGATGAAAAGAAACTATGCAATTTATTTTCTTTATACTATTTATTGAAGAAACCTTTTCTGCTACAAGTTGTCTGTTACATTAAATGATGCATTTTTATGTAATACATTAATAATTAGGTTGATGAATTTAATTATTCTCAGGTATTTTCGGTGGACCAAAGGAAGTAGTAGCAGAAATGGCGGTTAAGGCCGTGGTCCATTTTGCAAAACAATATCCATCTTCATCCCTCCGATTCATCCACTTCGTTGATATTCTACAAGACACAATATCGTGCATCCAAGACAAGTTTACAAGAAAAGCCATCCCTGAGTTTAGAGAAGAAAGAAGCTTTGACGATTTCGACCGATGGCTTGGTAAAACAAGCAAAGGCAACAAGACCCATCAGCGTACCTTCGATGCGTCATCTAGCGGGGACACAGCGACAAAATCTGGTAAAAAAGAGGAAGAAGATACATGCTCCATATGTATGGATACACCAACAAATCCCAAAACGCTGCCAAAATGCAAGCACACATTCTGCAAGGCCTGCATAGATGAGTGTTTCAAAAGAGGACAGCCAAAGTGTCCGAATTGCGGTGAGATATATGGTGCAATTCAGGGCACCCAGCCTAAGAACGGAAAAATGACCATCACGAAGAATAGAGAGTCACTACCTGGCTATCGTGATTGTGGAACCATCCAAATCGACTATTACATTCCTGGCGGAATTCAAGAGGTAAGAACATGTTTTATAACTTGGCTCAATTATTTAACACTCACACAAAGCTCTCTCCCACCAAGGTAAACCTCATCCGTTCTTCTTACTGATTTGCTCCTGACAATTGCGTGGGTAGTCTTTCTGACTATAACACAATACACCTTTATGTTAAGAATTTCATCAAGCCACACTTTGCAACGGATATTTTATCAATGATTCATCCAATTTTACATTACTATTTATTTTCGAAGGAATGCCATCCGAATCCAGGACAACGATATGAAGGAACACAAAGACAGGCCTTTCTTCCAAACAACAGAGAGGGCAATGAAATATTGCAGCTGTTGCGGAGAGCATTTGATGCTCGAATGATTTTCACTATTGGACGATCAGTGACAAGTGGACAGGATAATTGCGTAGTTTGGAATTGTATTCATCACAAAACACGTCCGTCCGGAGGAGCGTATGTATATAGCTACATCATATGATAAATATACATATACAAATACATATTATATTAAAGAGGCATATGTAAATCAAAATATAGATACATGAATGCATTACCATGCTTCGATATTTGCTAAGCTAGTTGATTTAACTCAATTATGTATTTTGTGCTTTTATCTAAGGCATTGTTTTATTTAATTTATAGAATTGATATCTATTAGCATTGCCAATAGACATTGAAAGCAAAATTGCAATATACAAATTTAGAAAACCTCAATCTGTAAAAGTCTTTATACATATATGGACTGCCATATTAAATGTTTTTTTCTCTTATATGATGAACTATAGCTAATGTGTTTCTAATAATAGAATTGTAAGTGAATTCAGTTTGCACTTTAAATGTATTTGTATATAGTTGAGTTCATTTATTATCATAATGAGTAATAATGACCACTCTTAAAGGTATCTATTGATTGCTCATGCAGGTTTGGCTATCCAGATCCTACTTATCTCGATAGAGTGCGCGACGAATTGGCAGCTCAAGGATTCAAATGAAAGAGTATGGTTAAGCTAAAAACTGACTTCAAAGTCTCTTAAAATGTGTACGTTGAAATGATTGGTATTGATGTGATATCGATAATAACACGTCGCTAATGCACTTATATTTTCTCAGCAACTGAACGTTTTGACAGTCTACTGTGATTATATAATTTTAACGAACACGTGTATTCTATTTTCTATCTTTATATGTTTGAATAGAATAATATCATTATATACTTATTACTTTTTTAAACTATCAAAATATTTGATTTTTTTTTAAATATACATTTTATATACAACAATAATCATATAATAACTAAGTTGATTTGTAATACGCATTTTGCTTTGGAAAACTCATTATCAATAAATGATATAGCTTAAATAAGTTATATATGCAGACGAATCGATATTTATTTGGAAAAAGATTCATTTATAGTTGTCTGTACATAAATGAAACAGAGAAAAATATTTGTTGTACATTTTTTTCGTGTTTTCTTTAGTGATTTTCTACTGTGACTGTAAAACATGAATTGCTTTTCAATAAATTATATTAAAAATATATATTCTCGTAGTTTCTCATCAAAACAATTGAAACAATGCATCATCGATCAAATATTTGAACATAAATATGTCGTGTTAGCGTATCCTTTAGATCGACGATCTACATTCGACATTTAATGGCACGTTTAACGCGACTATAACCTCATTCAGACACAGCATATAACATAATATAAACATAATATAAACATTATTATCTCTAGAATTGCAAATAAAATGTATGTCAGGAAACCGTTAATGAATCATGGCAATTGTTCTCTATAATATTTGGCACCGATCATTACATATTTAGTAGTGATAATGGTGCATGATCCTATCAGGGCTAATCGGCAATGATTATAATAATTTAGACAAGAATTAGTTTATACAAATGCGCATATCTAACTATTTGAGATAGTATATATTTTTTATCACTTTGTCAGAACCATACAACTTGAATTTCATCTTAACTTTGCAGATATGCTACAAGAAATCACTCGTAAGGTTGAAAACACTATTTAATACATTTAATCAATTAACGGGATACATGAAGAAGAATGTGTTTGAGATTTATGAGCCTGAGGAAATCGTGGTCTTCAATATTTGGTGTTTATGCTCTGACCTAAGTGAACCGAACTACTATGAACGATCTTTTTGCTAAGAGCTTTTCGAGCGCACAACAAGTATCTAATTGGTTTTTCTATTCAAACACCGTTTGAAGATAATTTTTCAATTAAGATTCTCGACAAAATTAATATCTACCTCATGGAAAGACAAAATGCTTGCACGGAGGAACCAGTGAAATCGAAGTTTTTTCAAATAAGAAAGCATGATAAAGTACTATAGTTAAAACAATGAAGACAAACTTGTCTCGCAAAGTACAACAAACAACTATCTCAATACCTTCAGCCCATATCTATATGAGTAACAAACTCATTATATTCAAGAAGTTTAGATGGCCAAAGATAAGCCGGAAATGTAATGAATATATGTATGTATTTGGTTATGTAGGGGAACAAATATAATGCTAGAAATTACGTATCTCATGCCTATAGTATTATTTGTGTATAATAATATTAGTTTTATTGTTTGAAACTGTTGTGAATGTGCCATAAAACAACTGTAGTCACATCGAGCTAAAAAATAGGGATTAATACATCTAACATATAGTATATCTTATTATGGTAGTTGTATTATTAGTGTTATAAATAAGAACTCTAAGGATGTCATTTTTCATTTGTAAAAAGCTTATATTTGACATTGTTTCAAAGAACTAAGTCGGTCAAGGCGCCAACCAATCACAGCGACTTGTGAAATATGCTATTGCTGATCAATCAAGACCGGTGACTTATCGCACTAAATGCATGTGATGCTGTTTGCTGTTATACATGTATAAGGAGTAGAGGCTTTTAATACCACATTCCTTCTGGTTCATCATTGAACCAAATAAAGATATAACATATGCTAAAAACACTTTTTGATATCCAGCACCGTTGCAATATAATACATTGATGATCATATTCCTGCAACATACTGGTTCATCTTGTTCATATACATCATATAGGTATTAGGGATGTCGTATCTTTCATGCATTTGCATATTTCATCCGTGCACTGGTAGGTGGTAAAATACACGCAAATGACACAAGATGATACGAAGAACGTTTATTGGTTCACTGGTAGCAAAAATGGAACAAAGAGAACACTTCGCTATGCTTGAATCACTTTAAGCTTTTCTGTTTTGAAATCGATATTTCATTTAATTGTGACCGTCGCAAAGATACTCTTTATTGCTTATGTTTAATACGCTAAGCGTGTAAGTCTGTCCTGCTTTCTACTGTATCAAAAATAAAGCGCTTTTAATTGTGATATCATGTGTTCTATATATTACTAATCATTACACGTTTGCTACGTGACATTTTACCCTTTTATTAAAAAAACCAGAGTGTCATGACTATTTGTCTTAAACAAATTGAAGCCCTGTATTGAATCAAATGACATGCTAAGCTCTTTTTGAATGAATAATGATATTTATTTTATTGTCTATTGTAAACAGGTCCAACCAGATTGTAAATTATTGTTTTCATTTGCTTGTTTATTGTGAATAGGTGCATCCAGAGTGTTGACTAACGCCATGTACAGCGTGTCTTACGCCGTCACAATTGCAAAACAAATTGCAAGTGCTGATATGGTTTTATTGATTCACATAGATGGAAATGGAAAAGGAAAGTTAGACATGATATGGTTTTACTGTTTAAAAAAAGTTAAAAGTTGAATAAATATGAGCATTGTTAAATAAGCTATAAAATCAAATTCCAAATATGTTTTGACGATATTTTACACCGTAAATTTCACTTCTTCAAGAAGCAATATTCTGTTTAGCAATTTTATAACTCATTCATAATTTTGTACGCAAATCAACCATTTTTTAAAACTTTTATTCTTAAAAACGTTATAGTTAATAAGTATAATGATTAAAAAATTGGCAATTGTATATCATTTCATTCCCTTAAAAATTACATAAATACAATTATATTATAAGCACTACGCTTAGCAACTACCATGAAAATCTTATAGAGAGCTTGATAGATATAACATTTAAATGACTCTTGAATAAATATAAATACAATGTGAAGCATCACTTTAGACTCTTTGTATAATATTTCATATGAAATAAAAAAAACATTTTTCCTGTAAAAATAATTTCCACGTCCCTCTGACATGGTGATATCTGTAGCACTCCTTGCCGCAGCACTGATAATTTCAAGTCATTTATTCATTTATCTTTCAAACGCCAATTTTATTATCAAAACAAGCTCGTTACAAGAAGCCTAAATCGATTAACCTTTTAAACTTATTGTTGACACCGCTGAATTCATCAGGCACAACAACATACATGGGTCAAACATTCGAATTAGTCTTTGAAATCCAAATAGGCTAATCTTTTATTTGAAACCTTGGGCTGCAAGTTCGTCCCTCACTCTTTCAAGGTACGTCGGGTCAGGATATCCATAACTATAAAGGAAAAATATAATTATATAGATATTAATAATATACATGTATGGAATATTAAAATATATATAACTAGTTTATTTCAAGCATGTTTTAGTATTTGTATGAGATTGTAAGATTGTGAGATACATACATATCAACATACATATCAAACTTATAAAAACATTCTAAATTCCCTTTTCTTTAATTTCTATAATCGTACTTGTTAGTTCCTCCAGATTTGCTTGTTTTATGATGGATGCAATTCCATATAACATGATTATCTCTGCCAGTTGTCGACGATCTTCCCACGGTAAATATCATTCTGGCATCGAAAGCTTTCCTGAGCAACAGTTGAACTTCTCTTCCCTCCTTACAATCAGGCAAATACGCCGTTCGACGTGTTCCGATATATGGCACACCCGGGTTTGGGTGGTCTTCCTAATGTAACAAGAAGTACATATGTCGATAACTGTATTTTCTGTAAGATGCATGTATTTTTTATATAAAACAGTATATGCCTTGTTTAATCTTATCTTAACCATACAGATGAAGTAAATAATTCGGTTGATCTATCTAATACAGTATACAATATACAAGCAGAAATATATGTTAGTTATCAATCCAGTTTTCTAAATACAAACCGTTTGAACTCCGCTGGGGATGTCATATTGTATAACCAAAGTCCCATATCCTGAATATCCGGGTAACGATCCTACTTCCTGATGAAGTTTCATTGTCCCATCCGGCTGAATTCCTCTTATTTCACCATAGACCACACCGCAATTTGGGCATTTTGGTTGTGTCTTTTTGAAACTTTCATCAATGCAGTCTTTGCAAAAGACATGGTTACATTTTTCTAATGTAACCGGGTTTGTAGGTTTGTCTAAGCAAATACTACAGTCGTCCAACACCTTCTCTTCACTCTCTTTAGATTTTGCAGTATCGGCCGTTCCCGCCTTCGTTCCTAATTTTTCCGGTTTCTTCTCTGACTTATGGACTGCTGGCAGGTCAATGTCCTTAGTTTTACCAGATGATCCTGCGGCAACCTGTGAATAGCTCCTGGCCGAGAGCGACGCATCTAGATATGTTTCCTTACTTGCTTTATGGGGGGAATCAGGACCGGATGAAGGAATTGACTGTCCGGGGTTTTCTTGCCAGTCCATGTCTTCGGGATATTGCTTCTCATTTCCTTGTCTGACGGAGGTTTTCTTCTCGTTTATAATGTCAACTTTACCATGTTGAGATAATTTTGGATTTGGATGAAAGTTATCATATGTGCTATTGAGATGTTGCTTAGCGACTTCATGACCTTTTGTACCTTGCCAGTTGCGTTGTTTAGATATGTCCTTTTGATATAAGGCATCGCGCGCAAGCCATCTGTAGTAATCAGAGTAGGAAAATTCTTGAAATCTGACATGATGGCCTAGCTCCTGTTGGAAAGCACGTATGATATCTTGCTGAATATCCACCAGATGGACATGTTTAAGTTCTGAGAATGGGAATTTGTAGACAAACAAATCGAGTGCTCTTACTGCTGCTTCTGCTACCACTTTCTTAGGTACACCATATACTCCTGAAAAAAGTTACAAACCTATTTTATAATGCTATGTTGTATGAAAATGTATGATTTAGTATCTTTAGCCATTAGCGTTACTGTATTTGATATGTTTATTATTCAAGGATCAGTTTTCAAAAATAGCAATGATACAATATGATATATTTATATACATTTATTTGAAAATATGTATATCAAATATATTTACCTGAGCTTATAGCAGGAAATGCGATCGAGCCATGTTTGTTCTCGTGAGCTCTCTTCAAACAATTGTAAAATGCGTTCATCAGATGATCATTACATACATGTTTGTTGTTGTTGTGGAAGTCTCGCCATTGCGGTCCAACCGTATGAAAAACCTAAATGAATATATTAGTTATATATCAACGACTTTAATTGTATGGTATATTTTAGGAGAATGAATCAAATGGCAAGCATTAGTCGGTGCAGGGCATAATGGCTAAACATTGTACCTTTTTTGATGGCATGTTTCCAGCTGTTGTAATTCGAACTTCAGCTATTTTCAGAGTGCCGTAATTCTTCATCAGGCGTTTACTTTCAGTTTCAAGGTCGGGCCCAGCAGCACGCGCTATTGCATATGCTACTCCTGAAATCCGTAATGTGTGACATATCTATCTTCGATCATCTGTGACTGATATGTCAAAATTTAAGTAAAACATTTTATCTCTATTTGCATGAATCTCTTTCAACATAAAATGAGAATGACTGCATTGAAAATGCATATGTTTTATGTAAATCAAAACATAATTTAAGTAATATGTAATATAAGATAACTTTGTTGAGTGATTACCTCCTACGTGTTCCAATCTATCATTGGCTGCGTTGACTACTACATCTACACATAGCTTCGTTATGTCCGCTTCCCAGGCATAGACAACCAACCCAGAGGTAGCTCTATAAGCTACCGGATTTATGTTGTTGATAGAAGCTGGAAGCGATGCTGGTCCATTACTTGAATGATGAATTGGCCCCGCTTTGGCATCCGGTGTTATTAATTTTCTTTGTCGTGATTTCTTTGGTGCAATTAAACCGAAGTGAATCTTTAACTTCATAACACAACTGTCGATCATAGCGCCAGGTCCCATTATGAACCATCTGTTACCGTTCGGTCTCACAAGAAAGTCTAGTGCTTTGGCTAGGCTCATACCTTCTTTAGCTTTTTCGTCATAGATATTCTTCGGAACAGTAGACATATCTATTTTTTCCGTTCGTAGTAGGAAAATATCTTGTGCCAGATGAGCTAGTTTTAACTCCGCTTCTTCTAGTCTAGGAGATCTGCCATGAATAACTAATAAACCTTCTTTTCTATCAAAATTGATATTGACGTCATATGTTTTGCTGATCTTAAGCATTTCGGCATTTCTGAGTTGCATCATATATTCTATGACATTGTCATCACCTATCAAAATATCTCTAGCATTAGAGTGATGTCCAGAATTTGAAGAGTCTTCGGCTGCGCTTATATTTTCGCCTCTTTTATTCTGTGTTGTATCATCATCTAGAACCGTCAATGTCGATGTAGCGTCATTTATTTGGAGTTTAGTTGCATCGTCTAGCTCAGGTTGACCATTCGTTTGCAGTTGTGGCGTAGCGTTGAAATCACTCGGGCCGTTTGTTTGTTGTTCAGAGGCAGCCGTTTGACTCAGACCATCCTTTTGCAATGTAGAAGTGACCGTGAATTGACTCGAACCATCAGTTTGTAGTTTTGGGGTAGCAGTGAGTTCACTCACATCATTCGTTTGCATCACAGGCGTAGCATTGAAATCATTTGGGCTATTCGTTAGTAGTTCGGGAGAAACAGTACATTGACTAGGACCATCCGTTCGTTGTTCAGGAGAAGCAGTAGATTCACTCGGCCCACCCATTTGAAGTTCATGAGAGTTAACGGAATCAATTCTAACCGATGGATTTTTCATCTTGGCATTACATAACTTTCGTAGAATAGTGCTGACATCCATATGGCTTGTGCATTGTTGAATTATCCTGTTCAAATCCTTTTGCGCTCGGGCACCTTTCGAATTCAATGTAAGAACAGTTACAACCCATGATTTGTCCAATAGGTTTGGGGACGCCTTACCCTCTTTGGTGTTAGGCACTGCCCGTAGCATTACAAGCTCTGGTTGGAGTGTGTCTCTAATTCTATTGGCGACCTCAAATGGATGTTGTGTATCAACTGTATGGGTGAATTCGACCATCATCGTGTTAGAGGCTTCATAGAGCTGTCTTATTTCGGCTTCCACTTTACATGGTTTGGCCTTGTCTATTTTGATTCTAGCTTTGTCATTCGATGTACCTTTTAATCTGAGCCTTGTATTGCTATCATTTAAAATCTCTACTAATTGTTCCTTCTTATCGATTAAAAAGTGAACGAATCGACCTATTTGAACATCTAGGTTTACACCAACAGCAATTTTCCCTTCCACATGACCCAAACTGAATTGGCTTTCATCAAATATCTTATAAGTATCGTGAGGAATCGCCTTCTGACTAAGTATATGTAGATCACTTTGGTTCGATTCGGTATCAGAACCGGCCAGTGAATGTTCAAGCTCAGTCAGACATTCGAGAGTTCCAATAACTTTAAAACCGTCGGTCGTTTCTTTGAGTTTCAAATCATTTTCTTTCTGAAGTCTTCGGATGGTATCCTTAATATCTCCGGGAAAAACTAGTTCAAGCTGTTGAAGATCCAGATGCGCCTCCACATCGCGCAATATCTATTTGTAGTAAATAATTTATAAACAATGGTAAGTCAATCTCTAATTATTAGTTTTATCTAATAATTCTGTCATTATGATTTAAGCGTATGGCTTATTTATCATGATTATGAACTAGACGGTTGATAATTGATTAATCTATTAACAGAAATTTACGGCATAGCTTTAAATAATGATATTTTATATAAAAATGTTTATATGATCAATAACCATAACCATATTTATTTTAAATAAAATGAAAGGTTGTTTATAATTGATTACTGGTAAGCATGATGTCAGACACATATTTAAATTCCAATTACGGACAATGAAGGTGTTCTAAAATATTTTACACACATTATTAAAATGATTTATTAGTGTTGAACGTTATATATGGCAAATAATACCTCAATTTCAATTACAAACGTAACAATTCTATATACTTACAGGAGTGGATCTTTTGACTTTCAAATCATTGGGACTTGTTCCTCTGGTTGCCATTTTACCGGTTTACAAACTGCAGGGCATGCATGAAAATAATATATAAATGATTTCCTGACACATTTTAGCTTTGGCAAACACGTTTAAAATAAATGTTTGTCAATTAATAGTTGTTTAATTAATGTTTGAACCATATAACACACGGCTGTTTATTTGTGCCTAAATCGTCCACTTTAGTTTTGTAGAGCCTCTCAACCCCGCTCTGCGGCAGCAGGTCCTTAAGCCGATTATGCTGCTCAGTCCCTATTTAACCCCATGTTAAAATCCAGGGAAATTGGTTAAAATCGCTTTATAAAAAAAAACAATTTTGAACTTGTTCCGAACGATTCATTTTCTCTATTTTTGTCATAATACACGAAATTATATGGAAGTATATGATGGTGGTTTCAAAACCTTGCTGTCGAAACTATAACTAATCGAAATCCATTGCTAAAAAGGGCCGATTTCGCAATTAAATTGCTCATTCAAATAGAGATTATATAGTTTTTTTTACTAAGGCAACATGTTTATGAAGTTAATAGCTTATGATATATTATTAGCTTGTGTAGTTATTCATAATAATTTATTTGTAATAATATCAAGGTGAATATGCTTTTAATCTTCCTTGCACCGTTGCCGATTGAACTGACGAATGATCTCTTTGACTTAATCCATTGTTCTTTGAACCTTAGAACTGTTGTCCTTTGGATTGATCCGATCTCCCTCTTTTCTAATTCATGAAAGCAAATACATGTACAATTATTCAACAATTTTCATAGTTTATCTCTTGTATAAAGGACTCCCAGTTAAATCCAAGTAAGGGCATATCAAATTTGAAATCATGCAAATATCGATACAATTTAGGTCTCTGTATTTTTTAATCTAAGAAATTTAAAGACGAACTTTAAAAAAAATTATTGCTCGTCTTATTAAAGCCTTTCAAATCAATATGTTCAATATCTCACATTATAGGCTACTTAAGCACAAATTTTATCACATCAATTAAGTGCTTACAGGGTCAAAAATGCAAGAAGACACTGGTTTTTAATGCAATTTAAACGCCTTTTGTCTTCCTTTATTCAATGGGTTATAGGTTCGACAGCGGAAATTTGAAAATTGATAATGGTCAAAAAGAAATGAAATATATGACATGCCAAGTTTAATCAAAATTTATAGTTCGGAACATGTTCAAAACTCTACTTGAAAATGTACAATTTTCATCGAAAACTCCATTTACGCCTATGTATAAGATGATCGCAATGCATTGAGATAAGCCGATTATCTTGAGTCTTGGACGGCATGGCATTTTGAACTAAAATGCAGGCTGTAAACAGCCGTGAACAAAACTAAACAAAACGCCACCCAAAACACCATTAAATGGTTGAAATATAGCTTTGTTACTATATAATTGTTTTAAGTTCATTCTTCAATTCATTGAATACAACAATTTTCAACTCAATAGTTTCACATATTCATTTACCATCATAAACATATATTATTATTGTTTCAAACTTGTAGGCGCTAACCTACTTCTAAGCAGCTAGTGATGTTATACATTTAATTGAGTGAGTAATGGGCAAGCGCTATTTAAATATAGGACCATAATACTTCATTTAGCCACGATAAATAGGCTTCAAGACTCTATATGTTTTTGTTTGAATCGCCAGTTGGACATGGACACATTCGCAAATCAGAGTTAATTTCTAGGTATGTGAGAGGTGAAAAATATAAATAATTGATAAGAAAACTAGTTCAGAGTCATTAAATGTGCCTTTGATAAAACTATAAAATAGTTTGTTAATCCCATAATAATTTTATTATTGATGCAACAGCAATGATAATTCTGATTTAGAGACGGCCGCTCCCAGTAACGTATTTAAACAAAATTAAATTGAATGTCTTAATGCCCAAAGCAACTACATTTTAGCATGAAATTCGGGTTCAGATAATTCCTCGGAGCAAGCCCAGATTTACTAGGTAACAGCCACTGTTAAATAGCGTTAGTTTAACCTGAATAATATGTTTGACTCAGTTTAGACCATGGGGCTCATACGTCACACGCCGTTTATGTGTGCACGCTCATATCTGTAGCAAAATACTCAAACTTTTCAAACTGAACGAAATATCTGGTTAACGGTCGCAGGAAAACAGGAAAAACATTGATTTTTTTCTAACTATGTCCCGTCTAACATACATTACAAATATAAGCTGAAATAAGTGAGTGTGAGAGGAGCAGCGATTTAATATTTTAAAGTGGCTAATGAGAGATGACCATTGTGATAATCAAATACTAAAACACGTTATCTTACCTATTTGTTTGCTTACCTATTTAAAACATATAAAAACAAAACAGATATGCCACAACACAGTGATGTGGTTTATCAAAATCATATATAAAATTTCCATTTTGATAGGCTATGGCAAACCCTCTCAAACCTGAGCCATTAATAACAGCGGTCATGTTACGTAAGTTTCACTTTGTTTTACCTTGATATAATTTCTTGGATGTAGTTTAATCATGAAATATACGTGATTTAAAATAGCTCACTCTTTGACGGTTGTGAATGATAAAATTTCATTTTTTACAAATCGGTGCAGTGTATTGATATGAAAAGTGATTAAAATAGATGGACACAATATGTCGCACTTTAAATCAACATAATTTCATAAGATTTATAAATCGTATCAAAGAAATATTTTGTCACTTTTATAACACAAAGAATTTATATTTATATACTAAATTTTTGAAAAGAGTTTATCATACGTTTGTGCACTGATATGATGAAAATTGACCAGTACTAATATGTCTCGCACTCTATACAAACCCCATGTATCCTTTGCAAGAACTCTACATCACAGACGAAATAGCTCACACGTTAAATTCACATTATTTCCTAAGCTTAATAAATCGTATCAATAAACTATTCTGTCACTTGTATAAAATCAAGAATTTATTGCTTTTAATTTGAAATATTTTTAGTGAGTTTATCATACATTTGTGCATTGATAGGATGAAAGTTGACTGGTACTAATCTGTCAATCTCGTTTAAGATACGATTACACACTATGTAAACCCCATTTATCCTTTGCAAGAACTCTACATTCGAGTAATACAATATAACTTGAATTACTTTTTACACTTCATGCAAATCAAACAAACCTGTTTTTAGTGTGTTTTTGGTGCACTTTATACAGTGTTATTATCATTATAATTTTTTAAACATGAAATGATTAAGTCCTTAATATTAATAATATTTTGACCTGCAATGAGTATTTCTGAGAATAAAACATTATATGATTATTGACAACATTTTTCTTACCTCCGAATCAGCAAATATCAAATCCTAAATATATTCTGGTATAAACTTATCACACCAATCATTACAATTATTGCGCTGTGCTAATTCATTTTGTCTCCAATATTGAACTCCGTTTGTGTATCCACACTAAATATGCTGAAACGCAGATATCTCTGATTTAGTCTTGTCATTTACTGCGCATTTGTCTGCAATGATCACGTGTATATTTGCTAAGCCTTTTATTTAAGGTAACAGCAATATTTCCCACTCCACATATTGCTTTCGATTTAGAGCCAAATTGCAGTACAGACTGGTTATAAATAGCTATCGACTCGAATGTGTGTGTTGTGTGTATTGTCTTAACACAAATGACGTGATCATTTTCTGTTAGAATTGCTTAACGGTTAATGGGTTTTATTAAATAGGTGTGCATATACAAGACACCACGGAAAGATAATTGTTTCATATAAAGAAGTATATTGAATCGGATTTCGTTATTTTGTTTGTGGATTCAAACCTATTTCAATCTGTAACAAGGTAAGCTTTATATACATATAGTTTGTATATACATGTATATGTATCTACACATATACATATAGTGCCTTAGTTTAAGAGTATTTCATATTACAAAGACATCTTAAAATTAAAAACAAGGTTCAAAATACGTTTTATTTACTCAAATGGTTAGGTATTTGCGATTTCGATTCAAATAATCTGAACGATATTGCTGATATATAACCGAACTTACCAATGAATCATTGATACAGTTTATGTGACCTATATATGATGATCAATTTTGTTCGCTCTTATAATTTTGTATTCAATATTTTAGGGCGATAAAGAAAGGCCTATATATAATCGTACTTAACAATGAATCATTGATTCAGTGTATGTGACCTGTATATAATGATAATGTTTGTTTGCTCTTATATTTTTTATTTAATAAATTATGGTTATACAGAAAGGCGATGGCGGAAAAAACGCCCATGCCTCCAGACCTTTGGCATCCAAAGACTTTGGTAGTAAAAGGATTTCCTGAGGACCAACTGGATTCCTCGATTTCTATACTCATTTCGTATTTCGAGGATAAATCAAAGAGCGGAGGTGGAGTGCTAGAATATTCACCTTCTTTCCCAGGAATCGTTCCTGCTGCTAGTGGTAAAGAAGTGCTTGTGGTTTTCAAAAGACAGGAAGGTAAAATAACTCATAATACGAATTCGATTACATGCCTCATGTTTTCATCGACATGTTTTCAAAACGATTTTATATAACACAAAGCTAGTCATGGATTTTTTATTTATTTACAAATTAACAAGATTATAAGCCAATATCGAGAAAACGTAATTATATAAATAGTCTCACTTTTAGCAGTGACAATGTATAGCACCAGAATGATACACGCAACTGTAAATCGTATAATGATAAATGTGTATTTATTCTACTATGATATGAAATTGAGTATCTGGTCAACATATGCCTATACATAAAGCCCAAGGATAAAAATGACAATAATAACATATAGTAGTATCTATTTTATTTATTGCACACGTTAAACTTTTAAAGAATCAATTGGTAGCTAAATATATTAAGATTAAAAGATTAATTCAAAATGTAAACAAAGCAGAATATATTAGGAAAAGCTATATATA